>MU228404.1:420558-431235 GCA_018584345.1 Thuja plicata
ATCAATTATATATATATATATATATATATATAATTGATCTCATATATATATATATATATGAGATCAATTATATATATATATATATGAGATCAATTTTGGCATCATTCTACTTGTTTATATATTGTTTTTGAACTTCTATGTCTTGTGAGATATTTCCTATATGATTAGATGTATGGATTAGAAATGTATGCCATAGATGAATATGCAAATGTTTATGCACATGCTTTATTTGATGTATAATGCTATGAATGTAATGCAATGATAGATGTTAGATGGATAAATGCTATGTATGATTGGATTTATGCTTATAATGAATGCACATGTTTATGGATATGTAAATGCAAATGAATGTATGGAAATGCAATGGTACTAATCATCTCATGTAGGATATTGCAATATACGATGGGTACTAACCAAAAGAATATGAATGAAGATCGAGAGTGAGTACCAGACACTTGTGCAGTCAAGAGGAATCCAGGACAAAAGATGAGGACCTTCAAAGAATGAGAAGAAGAGAGCACCAAAACTATCACGATGCAAACCTAAAATGTGAATGCAAGCTGAAGCTAAATGCAACCCTAGGACTTGGTTGTTGGAATCATCGCATAATTATCATCGTTGAGTATTTTGGAACATCAGAGTCAATACAATCCTTACTAGTGCCACTACGACCATGAGGATGTGTATATGACTTTAATCGGATAAAATGTAGGAAACAAACATAAGCACCAAGGCACAAAATCCAAGATGACCTGAACATTGTTTCTAGTTTGATACAATAAGAGTACATAAGTAAACGAACAAAGCAATATCAGTCAAGGAAATAGTTCCAACCTCCCCTTGGTGTAAAAATACACAAGATTGAGGGATGTGAGGCTTTTCCACCTTAATGTAGAAGCTCTTATCACATACACCCTATTTATTTGATGTTGTCAGATCATCGAAACCACACCAACAAGTAGTAGACAAAGAAGATATCAATGAAATTCATGAGAACACATAGCATACAAAGAGAGATTCAATCATAACTCAGCATGTTTCAAAGTTCACGAATGTGCATATGTTTAGGGTGTTGAAAAACACCGTTGTGCTTTTGAGTGCAATGTGTTTGATTGCTATTGAGAGATGTTTACATTGTGATATCCAATGTGTGTTGAAAAACACAAATGTGTCCAAAGAGAGTGTTGAAAAACACTATTTAATTTGGGTGTTGAGAAACACCAGTTTGTGCTAGTAGATAGTTGTCCTTTAGAACTGACAAGATTACTGACTCGAGCGTAAACCAAAGATGCGATCAAAGTGGGAGCCATGCCCCCAAGTAATGAACAGATTGATGTCAAATATGCAGATAGCGATTCGATGTGAGAAATCTTAGTAATATAGCGATAGTAGGAAAACATAGTGAGAACCACTAGTGACTGATGCAAGAAAGATTCTCAAGCATAAAGATCAATGTGAGATCTAGGCATCAACAGGCAGACTCAGTGAGAACCACTGGTGACTGATGCAAAGTGGAGAGAGACTCCAAAAGAGAGGACAATTTCCCCTAGACTAGGAAGATGCCCCCGAGTATGACTAGTTTCAATCCATGTGAAGTCAAGTAAAATCTCAAAGATGACTGAGAGTGAATGGATGAGTGAGAAAACTAAAGTAGGAAAGCACACTAAAGAAGGAAAGCAAACTAAAGTAGGAAAATAGGAGAGAAAATTGCGAGAAAGCCAAGAGATGTCATGATAGATAGAGCATTGTGGAACAATAGGTGCCTGTTTACCATGTTTTCACCATCTTGGTAGAAATTCTATTTTTGCTACCATGACGCCTATTTACCAGGTTTTCATCAATGGCACTTTTTTCTCTTTTTCTCTTTTTTTATTTTTTCATTTTTTGATTTTTTTTTTATATTTTTTGTTTTTTCAATTTTTTTGTATTTTTTTTTTCAATTTTTTTTGGTATTATCAAGGCACCTTTTTACCAAGTTTTCACCAAGATAATAGATACATCAAAGTTCCTATTTGCTAGGTTTTCACTAAGATGATTTTTTTAGGACATTTTGCAATTTTTAGGATTTTCTCATAATAGAGTATGTACATGAGCATTCAGAGGACATCTCAACTGTAGAACTTCTTCAGATGAAGAGCGTTGATAGGCTCTTTGAGTTGTTCCCCCTCTATGGTAGAGAGATGGTAAGCGCTAGACCCAAATACTGCAGTGATAACATACAGACCAAGCCAGTTTGGTTCAAATTTTCCTTTCTGGACCTGCTGTTGTTGATTCTTGGGGTTCTCTCTCAGGATGAGATCACCCATTTGGAAATCCCTTGGTCTGACCTTCTTGTTGTAGCTTTTAGATATTCTCTTCTGATATTCTCAGAGATGATCGAATTTCACTTTCTGATGTTCATCTAGTAGTTCTAGCTCTTGAAGCTGAGATATTCTGATATCATCATCAATAATGAGGCCTTTCAGAGAGACTCACAAGGTAGGAATCTCAACCTCAATAGGAAGTACTGCATCGGCACCATAAACTAGAGCAAAGGGCGTGGCCCTTGTTGGTGTCTGTATACTGGTGCGGTAAGTCCATAAAGCTGAATTAATCAAGAGATGCCAATCTCGTCTAGATTTGTGTACCGTGCAGTGTAAGATCTTAAGAATGGTCCTATTTGAAGCTTCCACCTGTCCATTACCCTGGGGATAATAGATAGAGGACCGGTGCTAAATGATTATGAACTTATTGCATAAATCTATTAGATCCTTGTTCTAAAATTTCCTCCCATTGTCAGTGATTATTGATGAGGGTACACCATATCTACAGATAATGTAATTCAGTATAAACATGGCCACAGATTTGCCATCAGCTATAATGAGAGGCACTACCTCGACCCACTTGGTAAAATAGTCTATAGCACTGATGATGTATTTATGTCCCCTTGAAGAAGATAGATGTATCTGACCCACTAAGTCAAAGGTCCATTGCTGAAATGGCCAAAAGCTGACAAAAGGAATGAGCTCCTTGGTAGGAGCATGGATCAGGTTTCCATGAAGCTGACATTGTTTGCAAGATTTAGCAAATTGTATAGCTTCTTTCTCCATATCCGGCTAATAGTAACCAGCTCTAATAAGTTTATGAGCTAGTGTCAGACCATTTGAGTGAGATCCATAGATGCCTTCATGCACCTCTACTAACACACACTTAGACTCATCAGGTTCTAAACACCTAAGGAGGGTACCATCTAGACCCCATCTATATAAGTCATTAGCTATGATGACAAACCGTGAAGTACTTCAAATTAAGTGATGTTTCTCATTTCGGGTGTAAGTGTCTGAAATGATCTAGTCACAAAGATAGGAGTATATATGACGGTAGCGAGATGAGTTATGTCCACTAACTAAACAGATCATCCAGGATTCAGGGGAATTATAGGCAGGGTGGCATAATATCTCCACTAGAAATTTGTGTCTGAAGTCATTTTCTAGTATTTGTAACATGGAAGCCAGAGTAGCCATGGCATCAGCTGCTTTATTATCTGTCCTTGGAATTTCCTAGAAAGTAACATGTGCAAAATATTTCTTAAGATCATCAACCATCTTCTTATAAGGCACTAGTTTTTCATCTTTTGTTTGATAGATGTCATTCACCTGATTAATAACCAACTGTGAATCTCCAAAGACTTTCAGCTCATCGACATGCCATTCAATAGCGATCTTTAATCCATTAATAAAAGCTTCATACTCAGTAGTGTTATTGGTGCAAGGAAACATCATTTTGTAAGCCTTTGGTAATGAATATCACTGAGGTGTAATGAATATGATTCTGGCGCCTGACCCCTGCTGGGTGAATGATCCATCAAAGAACATGGTCCATGACTTATGTGTGAGAAGCATGATGGACTCATCTGGGAATTTGATCCTTAATGGTTGATGATCTATAATAGGTGCCTCAGCCAACTGATCTACAATTTCTTTCCCTTTGATATCTTTTATCTCAACATATTCAATATCAAATTCACTAAGGAGCATGACCCATTTAGCTAGTCTACCTTTGAGGGTAGCTTTACTGAGTAAGTACTTTAATGGATCAATTTTTGCAATTAGCCTTCTAGTGTGAGCAAGCATGTAATGTTGTAACTTCTGGGAAGCAAACACCACTGCTAAGAAATCTTTCTCAATGACAGAATAATTCATTTCATAAGAGACCAATGTTATGCTGATGTAATAGATGGCTCTTTCTTTATTGTTTTGATCTTCTTGAGCCAATAGGGCACCCAGAGATGTATATGTAGCTGACATGTATAAGATTAATGGCTTCCAATTAATAGGAGGCATTAATATAGGTGGATTTTCTAGATATTGTTTGATTTGTTGACATCCTTGTTCACATTCTTTGTTCCATTCATAGGTCACACCTTTATGTAGAGTTTTAGTAAATGGTTGTGACTTGTCAGCTAGCTGTGAGATGAAGCACCGGATAGATTGGAGCCGACCTTGAAGACCTCTAATTTTTCTGATATTGTGGGGTGGAGGCATTTCTATGATAGCTTGCACCTTTGCAGGATCCACCTTGATTTCTTTCACAGAGATGATATAACCCAGCAATTTTCCTGAAGTTACTCTGAATGCACATTTCTTAGGATTAAAAAGCAGTCTGAATTTTTCCATATGATCCAGTATAGGGCCTAGATCAGTAAGATGTGCTTTCCTATCCATACTTTTAGTGATGGTGTCATCAACATAGTCCTCCATTGTTTTGTGCATCATGTCATTAAATATGGTAGTGAATGCTCTCTGATATGTGGCTCCAGCATTCTTAAGACCAAAAGGGATAACATTCCAGTAGAAAGTGTCCCAAGCACAAGTAAAAGTAGTCTTTTCTTGGTCCTTTGGTGCAATTTTGATTTGGTTATAGCCAGAGAAGCCATCCATTAGGGAGTACATTTCATATCCTATTGTCATGTCCATGATCATATCAATGTTGGGTACTGGAAAATCATCTTTTGGACATGCCTTATTTAAATCCCTGAAGTCTATACAAACTCTGATAGATTTGTCATACTTTGACACTGGAACTGTGTTGGAGATCCATTATGCATAATCAATAGCTCTGATGAACCCAACTTTTAGGAGTTTTTCCAACTCTCCCTTAACAAGTAGAGCGACATGCGGATGCATCTTTCTAGTTTTTTGTTTGACTAGTTTTACACCCAGAGCTATTGACAAGTGATGCATGATGAGATCAAGATCTACACCCGACATGTTAGAATATGTCCATGCAAAGTTTATCTTTTTCTCCTTGAAGAAGTCTATGAATTCTTTGAGTTCTTCTATAGATAATGATTTGGCCACATGAATAATGTGTGGATGTTCTTCTGTACCCAAATTTACTGTCTGAGTTGGCTCAATTAGCACTGATGAGCATTCCTAGAAATGACTCAGAAGCGCATCAAGTATCTCATCCTCAGGTACCTTAGAGAGGTTTTCACCTTTGGATACGTCTATTATTTTTACTTTTTTTGGCTCTGACACTGTGAAAATGTGGTTTTCACCATCAGAGTGCCTATTTTTTCTTCTTTTGATTTTATGACTAAGATACTTGATATCATCCTCAATCATGTTGACACTTTCTTCACTAGTGGAGGATGTTACAGGTTCGACAGTGTGAAGATAGCAGGCTAGAGCATAGTCATTTTGGAATGTGAGGACTTCATTGGATGAGGAAGGGGAATTCCAGTCTATTAGCTCTGGATGTTGGAGTGAAAGAGAAGTGACGGGTTCAAGTGCATTCACAGTATAGTCATCGAAAGTGTTGACTAGTAAGTTGAAACCTAAAGCGATCTCATCCAAAGGTGTATTTGAATCCTTTTTACTCCTAGCGACCGTAGTAGAAGACACCTTAACATTTATGGACTCAGACTCATTAGACCTTTCACTAGACCCTTCACTTATGTTGAGAATATTTTCATAGGATCCTTCGGAAAGACTGTCAAACTCATATTCATGAGAATCTATGTCCAAACTCTGACTGGGATGTTTGCACCATGAAGGTTTGGGAGTTCTTATGACACCAGCCTGTTCTTGTGCCAACTTCTCTTGAAACTCTAGTCGTACATATTTTTCACCTTGGAAACTAGGATCTTGTAACGCTTTCCATTGTTCATAGGTTAATGCATCAAATGAAGTGGTTTTATCATAATCGCTATTAGTCTCGACTATACTGGTACACAGTACAAAATTATCTGGCTCAGCAAAGAATGCTGCCAGGTCTGGAGGAATGGGATAAGGAAAGAAATCATCATCAGAGCTATCCTCTATGGTGTCAACTATAGTTGTGTCTTTAGGTTCTGGTGGAGGATCCAGTTTTGGCACAAATTTGTTAATCCCTAGATGTAATGGGATCTTCTTGAATCCTAAACTAGTTGTGTCTTTCATCTTTTGACCCGTAGCTTTAATAGGTTCAACTAACCCATTACCATTCACCTCTATTGGGCCACTCCCTTTGTATCCAAAGTGTTTCATAATTTTAAGACCTTCACTATTGGGATTTAGTTCACGAGCTGGGGCAGTCTATTCAGATATGTCCTTTCCTTTGTGTTGAAGCCCGTACAAAGGCACCATAATAAACTATTTTAGTAGGAGTAGTAGAAGATTTATAACTCTCAAAAGGTCTTCCATAAGAATGAGGAGACAGAGGTAGAGCTGATAATGATAGCACAGGTTCTATTTGATACCCCCCATGCCTATGTCTTTGATCTTCAAAGTCTGTTCCGTATCTCTAAGCTTGGCATTACATAATTCTTTATATTCTCTATTAGTAGGAACAAGACTATCAGACTATGTGAGCACATTACAAGAAGAGCCCATACTTGCAGGAATTGTCGCCTCTGCGCCTTGGAAAGGAAACTTAATGCACTAATGATACATAGAGGGAACCGCTTTCATTTCATGGATCCACGGTCTTCCCAGCAGGATGTTATAAGAAAGAGGAAGGTCCAAGACCTGACATGTGACATCTCTTTCAACCAGTCCAACCTAAATGGGTAGCACAACTAAACCTTTAGACTTTATTTCTTCTTCATCATAGGCCTTGATAGTAATTCTCTTGCGGGAATCTATGCAATCTTCATCATAACCTAGCTGAGCAAGAAAGTGAGTAGAGCAAATATTGAGACCTACACCATTATCAATAAGCACGTGGCAGGCTAGTGGTTTGCCAATCATGACCTCTATATGCAAAGGAGCGTTATGTGGGCGACTAATTGAGTGGTCATGTTCTTTTGAGAAGGACAAATAGTGCGGTGAAGTCAAGTGACCCACCATGGATTGAAACTGATCCAGATTGATGTCTTTGGGGATGTTAGCCTCTGTAGGGGCTTTATCCAAAATCTGCCTATGAGTAGGCGAGATCTTTAACAACTCAAAGATGGTTATTTGGGCATTGGTTCTTTGAGGCTAGTCTAGAATGCTATAACTAGCAGTAGGAGGTGTGGGGACCACCTTCATAGTCTTGTTGGTAGGACCAACAATAGCTTTATCAACGGTTTGTTTTGGTGTGGGTGTAGTAGCAGGAGGGTCAGGACCCTTGATAGTGATCTTAGTGTGGGATCTAGTAACAATGTTTGCGTAATCTTGAGATGTTTCAGATTCAGAAAAATGAGACCCAGGGCCTCTCAAGACAAATAGGGTCTTAGGTTTAGGAGAATCCCCGCTCCCCTTGGTAGTAATCAAATTACAATACTCCACTTCAACAGGTTGAATCATGTTGATGACATTGTCATAAGTGGCATGTGCGTAGTTAACCTTGGCATTATTGTTCTTAGCATTAGAAGAATCACCTTTCTCATGATGAGGAAAGGGATCTTAAAATGCCTGGTGATCTAAATTCTTGCTATGATTTTCCACAATAATAATCTCATTATCAATCAGATCTTGAACCTTATGGCACAACTGAAGACAAGTAGTAGTCTTATGACCCTTGTTTTGGTGATAGTCATAGTATGCATTGTCATTCCACCAATGGGGTCATGGTTGTGGATCATATAGTCATTTGTCCAAAGGAGTGAGAATCTAATTTTGCACCAAATTCTTGAAAACTAAATCAAGCAGTTCTTCAAAGGAAGTAAATTCACGCTTGGGTCAAGGAGCCCAAGGTTTGTTGCCATAGAATCTAGAAGGTGGTTGAGTTTTCATTGCAGCCTTTTCAACAGCTTTGGTCACTTGTATACTAGAAGTGAGGTTGAAAACTAGTTTTGAAGAAGCTAGGGTCACATTATCAACAACTCCATCATTCACAACGTCCCTATTCTTGTTGACAAACTTCCCTTTATCTTTGTTGGAAGAGGAGGAACCTTGTTTTTTGTCTTTGTATAAAGTCAACTCCCCTTTCTTAACCATGAATGCCTCTATCCTCACAGTGTACTTAATCATGCTGTCAAAATTAAGGGGACCTTTAAGTTGTACCTGATACCAAAAATTAGGAGTGAGATTATCCAAGAAGATATTGAGTTTCTCAAATTCAAGTATTTTGCGAGGATACTTAGCACAAATTTGTCTCCATCTCTAGAGAAATATCATGAATGGCTCCCCTTTTCTTTGCTTGAGATTAAAAAAGTCCCTGATGTTGATGGGATGCTATATGTTGTGAGAATAATTTTGTATAAAGAGATTTGCAATCTCATCAAAATTCTTGATGCTGGTGGGTAGTCGAGAAAACCACTCCATGGCAGGTCCACCCAAACTTTGGGGAAAAAGATGCATCACATAGGTTTGATCATGAAATACATAGATAAGCCCCCAAATTATCTCAGATGATCCTGAGGATCAGTGATACCCAAATACTTATCATACTTAGGGAGTTCCACACCTTTGGGAAAGGGTGGCATATGAAGACTCCTGTCAAAAGGAAAAGGACAGAGGCTCTCCATCATGAATTGTTGTGTGGGTTTGTCCTTATCCTTCATAAGTTGGCTAATTTGATTTTGCATATCTTGAATTAACTTATGAAATTTTGTAGTCTCTAATGACATGTAACTAATTGAATGTTTGATAATGTTAAGTTGAAGATGATGCAAGACATTAAATCAGTTAATGGTTTGTATTGTCATTGATGTCAACTTGATATCATCTGTATGGTTATATACATAATGCCAAAGAATTTAGAGAATCAATGGAACAAAGGTTATGCTTTATCAATGCATAAATTCAAGTATTCACCAAGTGATAGACTACACTGATGGAGTGCACACCATTGGTAAAGACAGAGATAAAGTCACAGTGATACCCGACGAGCAGAAGACAGTGTTGCCTGACAAAGCAGAATCACAGGATGCTCGATGAGCTAAAAATAGTGTTTCTTGATGAGAAAGATCCAATGATTCCCAAGGGATGAAGATATCAAAGCTAACTAAAGGTTTACTGATGGAGCTGGCAGTTGTCACCGGCAACGAACTGCAGAATTGACCGACAGAACAGAGAGATCAGAAAATGACAAAAAATCTAGCTGGCAGAGCTTAAAGATAGACTTAACTAGTTGTTTTATTTATTTTATTCAACCACATTTAAGTAAGTGATTTAAAGATGATTTATATAGCTGGGAAGAAGATAACTACAAAATAAATCAGGAGTTAAAGTCATAAATCAATTTGGCTTGATTGTTTTTCACGCCAAGAATCAAGAATCAAGAACCAAGAATTAAGGAATATCATGACTATATAAGAGACAAGCATAATTAATTTTCATGAGACACTCAGATACATGGGGGAGTGAATTGATAGAAGATGCTAAAGAGAAACTGATGAAGGTTAAACTTCATAAAGTCCTGATCAATCAAGCTAAGGGAGAGCTAAAGAATTCTACAGACACTAACACACAGTGAAGCACAACACCACAGAGCAGAAAGAGTTAAGTACAAAGGAATAGAATTAATACATTGATTAGAAAGGTATTCTACATAAATAGATCTAAATATTTTCAATTCAAAGTTGCATTAGAAATAGGTCATTGTGTTTCAGTTTAACCATTCAAGCATTAAGTCTCTTAACAGAGTAGGACTTAACAGTCTTTTGTAATTGAGGTATATCCTAATAGATTACCAGAAGGTTGACTCATGATAGTAGCATCGGTCTTACCTAAAGCCTATTGATAGTCTAAGAAGGAGGTTGATTCAAGGATGGTAGTATGATTAGCATAAATCCTATTGATCATCATGAGAATGATTCAAGGATGGTAGCATAAATGCCAGATACTAAGTGACAACCTATGTATACAAATCCTCTAACAAGGTCACACTTAACAGTGTGTTTGTAACCTTTAATACGTTTGGCTCCTAACATGGCTCACTTCAGAAGAGTGAAAATTTGGGGTACCGGTCCCAGTGGTTTTTCCCTTAATAGGGTTTCCACGTTAAAATCCTTGTGTTATATGTGTATGGCTTATTACTTTATTGTTTTACATTTCACATATGCATTTATGGATTGACTGGTATACTCTACATATTTACTGAGCATCAGTAAATAAATTTTACTACTTATTGGTTATTAAGGAGAAGAAGGACAGACAAGGTAAACCGACAAACAGTCATTTGTTTCAAGCATTTCAAAGGCATACATCTTGTAGGGACTTAATAATCTAAGTATTAATTGGTGGATCAAAGTTTAAAAGGATAAATTTTTAAGGCCGCTTATTCAAC
>MU228404.1:432887-457838 GCA_018584345.1 Thuja plicata
TAGAATTAGTCCATACTAATTTATGTGGACCTATGAGGACAAAGAGCTATTATGGAGATAGATATTTTATTCTCTTTGTTGATGATTACTCTAGAATGATGACAGTCATGTTTTTAAAAGAAAAATCAGAAGCATTCAAGATGTTTAAATGGTATAAGGCTATGGTAGAAAAACAAAGTGTTAAAGATTTGAAATGTTTGAGATCAGATAGAGGAGGAGAATTTATATTAGATGAATTCACTAATTCTGTAATGAGCATGGTATAAAAAGACAGGTTTCTGCACCAAGAACACCACAGAAAAATGGGATTGCTGAGAGAATGAACAGATCAATAGTTGACTGTGCAAGAACCCTGATGATCGAGAAGGACATCACTCAGATCTTCTCAAGGGAATTTGTTAGCACTGTTGTTTATACACTTAACATAGTAAAATTGAAAAAGGACTCAAAGAAGACTCCTTATGAGCTATGGTATGGTAAAACACCCAATGTAAGTTACTTCAAAATATTTGGAATTCAATGCTATGTCTTAAAAGATGATAGAAATGGAAAGCTTGATGCCAAAAGTGATGAAGAAAAGAATGAGCTAGAAAGCACAAAAGAACTAGAAGACTACAACAAGTTTGTATACTGTGAAGAACCCATAACTCTACCCAAGCAACAGTGCATAAATCTAGAACAACAGAATGTTGCAACCGACGGTTAGAATGTTGTTACCAATGGTTAGGATAATGATCAAGATAATGTGCAAGTTAATGAAGATCAAGCTGATATGCAAAGAGTTGTACCTATACTTGCAAGATATGTAAGAAGGAACCATCCAGAGGACCAGATCATAGGAGATAAGAATGTTGTACAAGAACAAGAAGTAAGTCTTTAAACTCAAATTGCTTAATTTGTGAGTTTGAACCAAAGTCTGTCAATGCTACACTAGATAATGAAGAATAGATAAGTGCTATGAATGATGAGATTGAACAGATTGAAAAAAAAAAAGACATGTTCACTTGTGCCAAAACTAGATGACAAGAATGTCATAGATACAAAATGGATATTCAAGAACAAACTAAATGAGAATGGAGAAGTCACAAGGAACAAAGCAAGGCTAGTATGCAAGAGGTATGCACAAGAGGAAGGTATAGACTATGGAGAAACCTTTGCACCCGTTGCTAGGCTAGAAGGAGTAAGAATTCTAATTTCTTATGTTGCATACAAAGGATTCAAAGTATACCAAATGGATCTCAAGTTAGCATTCCTAAATGGACTACTTGAAGAAGAGGTATACATTGAACAACCAGAAGGGTTTGTGGATCTAGACAAGTGGAACATGGTATGTAGACTTCACAAAGCATGTATGGATTAAAACAAACTCCCAGAGCCTGATATGAATGACTTCATTCCTATCTAATAAGTATCGGATTCATAAGGACTAGTGAAAACATTAATCTTTATTTGAAAGAAGATGCTAATGCTAACACTTTGATTGCTGAAATATTTGTTGATGACATCATATTTGGAGGCAATGACATGCTATGCAAATCATTTGCTAATGAGATGAGAAAAGAATTTGAGATGTCTATGTTTGGAGAGATCAAGTTCTTTCTTGGTCTATAGATCATTCAACAAAGTGAAGCTATTTTCATTACACAGTCCAAATACATCAAAGAAGTTCTGAAAATATTCAAGATAGAAGATTCCAAACCTGTTGGAACACCAATGGCTACTGGATGCAAATTAACAAAGGAAGACAAGAAAACAGAGGTAAATCAGACTCTATACAGATCAATGATAGGGAAACTCATGTATGTTGTACACACTAGACCAGATATTGCATATGCAGTAGGAATTGTTGCTAGATTTTTTGCTAACCCCAGGGAATCACATATAACTACTGTGAAAAGAATTCTACGATATCTAAAGAATACTGAGGAATTTGGCTTATGGTATAGAAGAGAAGGCAAATTTGAACTAAAAGTGTTTACCAACGCTGATTGGGCTGGAAATCTTGATGACCAGAAGAGCACAACTGGAGGAGCATTATTTATGGGTGATAGACTTGTCACATGGATTAGCAAGAAGCAAGGATGCATCTCTCAGTCTACTGCAGAAGAAGAATATGTTGTTGCTGCTGCAAACTACTCAAATATTGAATGGATCAAATAGTTACTAGAAGGTATGCGTATGAAGATCATAGAGCCAGTAGTTATTTATTGTGATAAAACCAATGCAATAAATATTTCCAAGAATCTAGTCATGCATGCAAAGACTAAACACATTGCCATCAAGTATCATTACTTATTTGAGAACAAGTTCAAGAAAAAGAGGTGATACTTGAATATGTGCAATAAAAAGAACAATTGGTTGATATCTTCACCAAGCCACTTCCCAAGGATACATTTGAGTACCTAAGGAAAAGACTAGGGGTCAAACCCATATCTAACAATCAATAAAAGGAATAAAAGCTACATCAGCCATATATTATCAGAATATCATTCATGATTGATGCAAGCAAAAGCTAAACTTCAAAGCTACATCTATATACAGAAAGGTATATATCAGAAAGATCACTAGATAAAACTGTTATATAGATGATGGATAAGGGAAATTCAAGGAATATATTATGGATAAGAGACATTTTTTGACAAGATGACAGATATTTGTGAAAAAAATTGTTTGGTATTAATGTCAAAGGGAGAGAATGTATCCATATTATCATCATAAACTATTCATTATCATATTACTCCAAACAGGGAGAGATCATATCCATAAGGAGAGTATTTGTATAAAAGTTGTAAATAAAAGATAGAGACATCAAAGAAGAAAAGAAAAATTGACACCAACAGAGGTCACAACACATCAGAAGAACAAATGGGAAAGCTGCAAGAATCAAATCTAAGCTAATACAGAGCTTACCGGCAGTCAGACATTTTTCAGTTATCAAAACAAAATATTTGGTAATTTGATGAATCTCAACAATTATATTTCATGTTGTATTAGAAATAGTATAGTGTGATAATATAGTATGTTTCCATCAATGCCAAAGGGAGAGATTGATGACATGTAACTGATTGAATATTTGATAATGTTAAGTTGAAGATGATGCAAGACATTAAATCAGTTAATGGTTTGTATTGTCATTGATGTCAACTTGATATCATCTGTATGGTCATATACATAATGCCAAAGACTTCAGAGAATCAATGGAACAGAGGTTATGCTTTCAACAATGCATAAAATTCAAGTATTCACCAAGTGACAGACTACACCAGCGGAGTGCACACCATTGGTAAAGACAGAGATAGAGTCACAATGATACCCGACGAGCAGAAGACAGTGTTTCCTGACGAAGAAAAATCACAGGATGCCTGATGAGATAAAAATAGAGTTTCCCGATGAGCAAGATCCAATGATGCCTGACAGATGGAGATCCTAAAGCTAACTAAAGTTGTACCAATGGAACTGGCAGTTGTCACTGGCAAGGAACTGCAGAATTGATTGACAGAACAAAGAGATTAGAAAATGACAAAATATCTAGCTGGAAGAGCTTAAAGATAGACTTAACTGGTTGTTTTATTTGTTTTATTAGACCATAGTTAAGTAAGTGATTTAAAGATGATTTATACATCTGGCAAGAAGATAACTACGAGATAAATCAAGATTTAAAGTCGTAAATCAATTTGGGTGGATTGTTTTTCACGCCAAGAATCAAGAACCAAGAATTAAGGAATATCATATCTATATAAGAGACAAGCATAATTCATTTTCGTGAGACACTCAGATACACAGGGGAGTGAATTGATAGAAGATGCTGAAGAGAAACTGATGAAGGTTAAACTTCATACAGTCCTAATCAATCAAGATAAGGGAGAGATAAAGAATTCTATAGACACTGACACATAGTGAAGCACAGCATCACAGAGTAGAATGAGTTAAGTACAAAGGAATAGAATTGATACATTGATCAGAAACATATTGTATGTAAATAGATTTGAATATCTGCAATTCGAAGTTGCATTAGAAATAGGTCATTGTGTTTCAGTTTAACCATTGAAGCATTAAGTCTCTTAACAGAGCGGAACTTAACAATATTTTGTAATTGAGGTATATCCTAACAGATTACCAGAAGGTTGACTCATGATAGTAGCATCAGTCTTACCTAAAGCCTATTGAAAGTCTAAGAAGGAGGTTGATTCAAGGATGGTAGTAAGATTCGTATAAAGCCTATTGACAGTCATGAGACTGATTCAAGGATGGTAGCATAGATGCCAGATACTAAGTGACAACCTATGTATAAAAATCCTCTAACAAGGTCGGACTTAACAATGTGTTTGTAACCTTTAACAGGGTTGGCTCCTAACAGGGCTCACTTCAGAAGAGTGAAAATTTGGGGTACTGGTCCTAGTGGTTTTTCCCTTAATAGGGTTTCCACATTAAAATCCTTGTGTTATATGTGTATGGCTTATTACTTTATTATTTTACATTTCACATATGCATTGATGGATTGACTGGTATACTCTACATATTTACCGAGCATCAGTAAATAAGTTTTACTGCTTATCGGTTATTAAGGAGAGGAAGGACAAACAAGGTAAACCGACAGACAGTCATTTGTTTCAAGCATTTCAAAGGCATACATCTTGTAGGGACTTAATAATCTGAGGAGTATTAATTGGTGGATTGAAGTTTAAAAGGATAAATTTTTTAGGCCACTGATTCACCCCCCCCCTCTTAGTTATTACTAATAGTCTCAGTCTCTTCTTCTTTAGCCACAAGTGTTTCCACTTGGAATTTTGGGGGTAGCTTAACTCCTTGTTTTGCCAAATCTAGAAAATATTTCTCTTTATCTTCTGCAAGGAGAATTTCCATCATCTTGATGAGAGCTTTATTGCTCCTCTTGTTGACCCTAATTGTTTTGAGATTGGTCATGAACCCTGTTGTATTGACCTTGTAGGTAATTGAAAGGAGTTTCCATGTTGTTGATGTGGGATTGTGCTATGTGCATAGGTTCAGTGCGAGCATGAGTATTGAGCTAGCAATTCATAGTTAATGTAACTTTTGGCAGATTAAAGGGATTAATAGGATCAAGAGGATTGATATGTTCAAAAGGATCACTAAGGCAGTGAGGATCGTCAATAGGGTCAACCCAAATAGGTGACTTTCTAAAGCTTTGTTGATCTAAAAGAAATTGATTATGTTTATCTTAAAACAAAGGATTGGAGCACAATTGAAACACTGGCTTCTGATCCAGACTAGAATCTATACTGAATGGGAAGGAGGAAAGTGAGGAACCCTCTTGACTATCAGATTGAATAAATGGGTTCAGAATGACCTTTTCCATGATTACGAGGTTTACTTCCACCTATTCTAGAACCACGAATGGGAAATATATTACCACTTCTAGTCATAATAGGCATAGATGAAGATGAAATGAGAGAGAACTTAGGATCCAACTCAAAACTCTATGTCTAGAATTAGAAAAAAGTAGATAATAGGCTAGAACAGCCAAGATGTGAAATGCACCCAGCACGAATCATCAAGAGTATGGCTAGAACAGTCAAGATGTGACTATCACATCACAAGGTACAAAAGCATAGAAAGGTATGATAGAGAACAAAGAGACAAAAATATTTTGAGCAAGAATTGGTCGGTTCACAACTCAAGACAATCAGTTTCAAACTGCAGACAACAGGGAAACAGGCAATCAGAGCTTAGGCAAAAATCAGATCAAACGAAAAACTCCTCAGTCAATGGGAAATAACTCATTGTTTTAGGACACCAGAGAGTAGTTTCTCATGAGAAAGTGTTGTTTTGTGCAAGGAAACTCATAACTGTGTGCGAGAAAATGAAATCTTGTGAGAGGAAGTGCTCAGTTTTCTAAAATCTCATGCGAGAAAACTCCAGATTTTGATAGATCAACTCAATTTTTGAGATAAAAATCAGATTTCAAGACACAGTCGGGACTATTCTCTGACATAATTTCTAGATTCGGGATATTTTTATGATAGCGTAGATCAGCAAGCTCAGTTTGAATGTGACAAATAATTGTTAACAAGCACGAAGTTTTGATCAGACAATAGTGACGCAAGTAGTCGCAAACACTTCTATCAAGGACAAAGAAACTTGGCAGAATCATGGGAGTCTTTGTTTAATCATGATTGTACAGTTTAAGACTCAAAACAAAGAATTATTTATCCCTACAAAGAAAATGGTAGAGAAGACAAAATTCGTGCCTCACTGTCTTATGCGTATGTGTGCACCTCACACAGCAGTGTCACCCTCGAGAGAGCGCCCATGTTTTTGTTGTTTCCAAGGACTCAGTAATATATGTTCGAAGGTTACCATTAAAGTAGGGGCCAGTGTCATATACCACCTCAAGCATCCAGGTGCATACCTATGTTGAGAATCTAGGGGAGAGATTCTTCCCCCTCCCTGCGCATAGATTATGTCATCTTTCAGAGGTGATCTGGGTAGGCATCTAACTAAGAAATTTTTTAGTGGGTTTCCATTCACAATAACCTTTGGTGCCCCTAATATAGGGCTAGGACCTTGTAGCCACACCAACACTTGAAAGTCATACACCCCCGCAAGCAGGGCTAGGACCATGTTTTGTTTGTCATTGCTCAGTCATTGAATTTGTGAAAATGAACATGAATTGTCCATTCCACAAATTTGATTGAATCGACCTGTTGCCTCCTATTTAGTTGGGTTTTTTCAATTACTATCAGAATGAGAGCCAACAATCATGACCATTGCTCAAATGGAGGATTTTAAAGCATTACAAAAATAGAAATTGAAACTACTCTATGTGAGAAATTCCATTACAATCTAAGAATGAAAGTACATATATTAAGCTAAGAACTTAGAAAGATGATAGAATTAAGCTATTAGATGTATAAGAAAACTAATTTAAGGTGCAAAATGCTATTACTCTGAATGAAATTAAGCTAAATTATGCAACAAAAGCTTGAAAGCATGAACGAATTAAGACTAGAATTGGCTATAGTTTAGATAATCTCAAAATTGGTCCTCTCAAATGAAGAAAATGAAGTCCATAATATAGAAGAACCTGGAAAGAGGATGAAGATTTTCTTGGAAAGAAACAGCTGACTCTTCATCTCCATGGAGGAAGGTGAGACAAAATGAAGAATTATTTAATTAAAGAAATGAATTATTGCCACATGAGTGACTTTTCACATGGAATTATAGAATTCCTTTTTTGAGGATAATCCATTCAAATAATTAAATAACTATTCAATTCCTTTTGATGTGTATTATCTAAAGGGGGTGGAATTAATTTAATTAAAAAGCACTTAGGACTTTAGAATTAAATTAATTAATCATAGGGAATTTTAGCTAATAAATCTTGAGAATTTAGGAATTAAATATAGTGTGAGATTTATGCAAATTCAGGTTTTCTGCATTTGAGGCTAAGTCAATTAAAGTCAATTTGGAAGAGAATTTGCCTAATACAATAGGACTTCGATGATAAGAAAATGCACCAAAATTGATTATAATTGTAAGGTGCCAATTTTTGGGTGTTACAAATGCAACATTGGGTTCTCTTGCTGAAGTATGTATTGAAGAAAAAGCTGAAACATATTTCTACAATCATTCTATTAAGTCTGATAATATGGTTGAAGAAATAAGTGCAAGAACAAAGTTTGAGCACGGTTTCCCTGTGGTTGATAAAGCCTACAACATCGTGAAGAAGATAAAGAGCCGGATTACATTTTCTTTATCATGAAATGGAAGTTAATCAATTTTTGGTGCCGACTAAATGTAAGTCTTCTTCTACAACTGATTCAAGTATTGAGTTGTTAAATTTGGATAAAAAAATTTAGAATTGATAGCCACAAAGAACGATGAAGTTAGTTCTGTTTGGATTGAGCCCATGTGCAAAGAAGATTTATGTCAATTCGGTTTTGGTTTTGATTCTGAATTTACTACAGAAGATGATTGTGATATATGTGAGTATGATGCAATATCTTTTTCAGAATCATTTGAATATTTTGACTTTATCAATCCTGATTTTGATGCTAAAATCTATGATAAAAGTGATACTGTCGAAGGAGGTGAATGTGAATATGTTTTAGTATCATTTTTGGAATCTTTTGAGTATTTTTCTTCTTCATAAAGACTGGTTGAATGTATGAGAAGTGATATGCAAGAAAGTGCAGAAGAATCAGAGATTTATGATGAGGTTTATGATGAAATGTCGCTATTTGGGAAAGACATTTGGGGCACTAATTTGCAGCATGTCTCCACATTTACTTTCAACAAAGAAGAGGTCATTAAGGAGAAATGGTTTTGGTTCAACTTGTTGGAGCGCAATTTTATTTTCTGGAAAGGATCATTCTTCTCCCTTCCGGTTAATGGTCATGGATGAGTCTCATTTTTCTCTCTCTTCTTTTGGTGAGGTTTCCTCACCCGTGTTCGTAAATAGGTTTTTCTTATGTAGTTTTGGTGTGCTTAGCTTAGCCTTTCCCGCTTTCTCACTTTTGGTTTTGCCTTGCTCCCCTCTGCCCTCCCGACAAGAAACTCTTTGTTGTCATCTTCTTAATACCTAGACTTTGTAGCCCAATGGATAAGGTGTGTGTCTTTAAACCAAAGATGTTGAATTCGTATTCTAGTTCATAGCACATGCTCCCCAGTCAGAGCCAGCTATAGGTGCACTTTCAGTACCCCAAATTGAAGCTTTTAAAATTGACCCTCACGAAGGGATTTCCACAAGATGTTATCAGATTTCTCTAATCATATTTTTTTGAAGTTCAAATTGATTCAAAGTCAAGCCAACAGAGGTATAGTGTGGTTTCATGGTTTAATTTTGCAAACCCATTTTCAAGGATGAAGTTTCAGGTTCACAAGCTCAACAGTAAATGATCAGAGAATCATGGTTCTAGCTCAATAGTTCAATTTAACACAACAAGATTCACAAGTGATTCAGAAACGATTAATCAGAAAAACTATGTCACAAAAATAATCTGGATTTGGATTTAGAATTTTTGAACTATGATAAACATATAATGCTGATGTTTTAAGTAATTCAACTGGTCACGATTCAACAATCAAATTAAAAAGTGAGATCTGCATGTACAATCTATTTATGGAACTACAACTTGGAGTAATTAAATTGAATAATGATTTTTATTTTCCTGTCATACCCGAGAGTCGAGATGAAAAACTAGAGTGGAAACATTACCACTGATGGACATCTTTATATTATTGATCATAGAGACATTGCTATCAGAAGCTTGAGGCCCATAACAATGTTCATATGAAGATGAGAGGATTAAGTGTTTGGAAAAACTTCTTATTAAATAATGTCACCACAGAGATGATCAAGTGAGTAAATAGTTTAATGGAAATTCAAATATTCCCTCTGGATATAGAGAAGGAAATGGCATGGATGTTCAAGAGATATAAGGAGATGCTTTGGGTCTAGCAGGTAAGAAGATGATGCTTAAATTTCTCATCTTTCTAATGACAAGATCGGAATGAAATGGCATGAGACCAAAACAGTGCAACTTGAAAGCATTGCAGTTGATATTGAGACACAGACACGGTGAACAGGGGATAAATACCAAACCAGTTGAATTATATAGTCTTTTTCATATCCTCTAATCATAAAGTCTTTGGCGGCAGGGAGATCACATTCTATTTTCTTAACTAGTGCAGGTTGCTCAAATCGAAGAGATTGGGAATACAAATTTGGGCATTCTGTGTGAGCCTTTGTCCATGGAATTTTTCAGTCTCCAATTATTGAATATAAGACCACTTCGTCACATGCTTTTTGACCTTTATATTGTCAATCCCACCTTGCCTCAATTATGTTCTAGACAGTTCGATGGACAGGTCCCTGTGTATGAACCGGTTACATCATAGGGAAGTGGGTAAAGATGCAAATTTAAAGATTGAACCCGACGTTGTCAACATTATCATTTCACGAGTGGGGTTTTCCTAAGTATTATGATAGCAGAGGTGATCATGATCTGTTTGATAAAACTTCCAAGCACATGATGACTAAGAGCCAAGTGTTAATTATGCAGAGTAATAACGTCACCTAAGATAGATCCCTGACACGAAATCAAACTATGGAGATGCTAGTTGAGTGGTGTTAGTTACACCATTCATTATATTGCCTGAACTGTTTGCACTACGAGACTTTTCTTGTTGTAGATGTCGATCATGAAGACTATGAAATAAAACAAGAAAGTGAAGCTGAATCATCACAGAGGAGTCTCGAGTTCAATAAAAGGAAAGTGCCTATAAATTGCTAGTTGTGGAATTGCCATTGAAAAAGTTCAGCTTTACTCATGCATATGAGATGAAGATATGCCTTTAATTGTCCAATGATCACCACATTGAAGATACATGTGTTTGAGTCTTCTTCATTTTTAATACTGAGGAGAAGAGACTTTTGCCATGATGGTCTGGTGTGGGAGGCATCGCCTTCAATTTGATAAGGGTCGAGATACACCAAATTATAGTTGATATGTATGATCTCCAATTTCATGCCTGCACAAATTACCATATAGAGTTAATTTGAAAACATCAATGTATATCCAGTTGAAGACTGCCAAGGATTCAAAACAAAGGATCGGGTTGCTAGTATGGAGACAATATGTACAAAAGATCGAGCCTAAAATGCAAGAGATATATCTAGCATGCACAATCAAACAATACTATGAAAGGGGTGCCAAAGACTAACTTTCTATGGGGAGAAGCACTTTTGGAGTTTTCCACCAAGAGGTGGTGGAAAATGTACTCCTACGATCATTTTCTGCCAAGGGAGAAGCTAAAAATGAAAATCCTACAAAGGCACAAACCAGCCTGATTGCAATTGAAAATCAATGAATTCAATCTAAAAATGAAGAGACCAAAGAAACAAATTGATCCAAAACATGAAAAAGTGTAAATTGAGAGGAATCCGAGTTGCAAAAAATTAAGAGCCTGGTGCGTATTTCGCAGTCAGTTTGAGATTTTCTTCTGAAAGCAGTCAGTTTGAGATGTTTTGCCAAATGTGTTAGAAGCAGATCCTCCCAAGTTTGGATAGTTAGCGGGAATCCTCCACCAGATATAGCTTCACTGATTTTTACCAATGAAATTGTCCCAAGCACTTAGCACTTTAAATGATTGACAGAGGCATTGATAGCAGTCACCCGAAAGTGAATTCTTAGAAGAAAGGTGAACAGATGAATAGAAGAGATTGGAGCAACTAGGAACATGCAAAGTCCCCTACCTCAATATATAAAATCAAGAGTCAGGCATAGAAAATCCTCCATCACCATTGCAAACAGAGATAAATGCTTGAAGGTTAAGTACGTGGCTAGAGAAAGAATACGCATGTCTTACACAGTAATCATATTGATGACAATTTGCAATGTGCAGCTAGCATTTTAAGACAACTATTTGACAAGTGATATATTCATCTAAATCTACATAATCGGTGAAAAGGTATTAAAAAATTTCTAGCAATCTGACACATATTGATATAAATGGAGAAGTGGCGGTCATGATTGGATCCCTTGAAATGTTTTATTTTAAACACATTGCCTTTAGGAATATACCTAAATACAATAAGGTTTGATTAATAAATTTAACATAGGCAAAGGATTCTATTTTTGGGGTAAGTTTCTATCTTTTACTAAAGATTGAGTTACAAAAGAAGGCCGAAAAGGCAGGGAAGGCAGAAAGTCATCGAGAAACTAAAAAGCATCATGCAAGAGGGACTGAATAGTTGCTAAAGAAGGTTATTTATTGTGAAGTCTTTTCTTTGCCAGGGGTTCTTCTTTTCTGCCAGAGATGAAGTGCTATTGTGGAGAGGAGAGCATTTATTCTCACATTTTCATTATATTTGCATTTGGAGATTAATTATTTGGATTTCTCGAATGTATTTAGCAGACAATTTGTGAACTTATAATGGTCTGAGTATTGTTATTTATGTTTATAATAAAGGGGATTTTTACATCAAATCTGAGAGTTTGAGTATTAATTTCTTTGATTGTATTCAATATGAGAATTGTTGCATTCATATTGTAAACATCGTCTTGCATCTTGGAGTTAAATAGGGAATAGCTTGTGAATCTAAGTATTTCATCGATTCACTTTCCAGGAGTCAGAATGTTTGATCTTATTTTCATTTTAGTTTCACTGCATTTGCATGTATAGTATTCATTTTTCCATTACCAATGTTGAGAGGTCATATTAAGTGTGGGTTCTTGGAGTTGGCTAGGTTTAGGGTTAAATTCACTGCCCGAGTTAGTTCTATATGGGGCTGGCTTGGTTTTCCTCTTCCATTCTTAGGTTAAGAATGTACCCAGTTAGTTTAGGAATAAATCAAATTCATTGAATATCATTCATAAGGGAGTTGTACCTTTCAATTTAGAGGAAATATATCAACTAGATGATAGATTATCCAACTCTTGGTATCTAATCATTTCTTTCAGATTTGGGCATTTGAGAGTTAAATTGGGAAATATCAATATGTTTACCAACAATGAACTAAGGATGAAAGAACGAGAAACTATCACTCAATATAGCTGCAAAATCGAAGAGGTAGTAAATACTATCCGAGGAGTTGGAGGTATACTTGAAGAAGAGAAAGTGGTAAGTAAAATCTTAAGAACCAAACTATTTGTATATGCTATTAGAGTATCTTCTATACGAGAAATGAGAGCATTTTCAAACAATACTGTTACTCTAGATAGTCTGATTGGTAGACTTATTTCAATTGAGTTGAATAACTTTGATAATAGTGTCTTACCATCTATAGATTCTACATTCAAATCTTCTTTGAAAATAAGTAAGTCAAGTCATAGACACACTATTAGAAATTATAGTGAAAGTGATAATGAGGATCAAGAACTTGATGAGATTAAAGCACTAATGGAAAGAAGATTGCAGAGAGGCAAAGGTAGATAGAAAGCTAAATTACCACTTGTATGTTTTAATTGTAAAGAGGTTGGACACTTTGCTGCAATATGTCCTAACAAAAGAAAAGATGACAAAACTAATGACAGATCATATCAAAAGAAGTTTGACTAAGGTGATAACAGAGATTACCGAAGCAACCAACAATATGAAAGAAGAGATACTCAAGACTACAAGGAAAGAGGAAAGAAAGCTTGTTACCTAGCTGAGAACAGAGCTGATGATACTGACATCGAATCTAAAGAAGAAATTGAGATGGTATTTGTATCCATGAAAGATGATTCTGACAAAGAAGAAGAAAGTTATGTAGAAACATCACTCATATCTAAGGTTAGTAAGAATGATGTCTAGATTATAGATAGTGGCTGCACTCACAACATGATTGATGATAAAAAAAAATTTGTAACTTTTGAATGCTATAATGATGGATCAGTAAGAATGGGCAATGATACACCTTGTCCAATTGAAGGTAAATGAACCATAATGTTGAACAACCTGATCAAATGTGAAAATGCTTACTGGGTAAAAGGACTGAATTATAATCTGTTAAGTCTTTCATAGCTGAATAATACATGTCACCAAGTAGAATTTGAGAATAAGAAGGCTAAGATCTTCAATGAATCAAGAAGGTTGATCGGAACTTGTGAACATTCAAAAGGTAACCTTTTCTATCTTGATGACATTAACACCACTTTTTTAATGGCTGGAAACGAATACATATGGTTGTGACATAAAAGACTATGCCATGTGAATTTTGATAACATGATAAAGATAAGAAATAAAAGAAAAGTAAGAGGCTTACCGAGCATGTAAAAGCCCAAGCATATCATGTGCAAGAATTGTCAAAAAGGTAAGATTGCAAAGTCTAGTTTCAAGAGTAAAGCCCATAAATCTAATGCAATTCTAGAATTAGTCCATACTGATTTATGTGGACCTATGAGGACAAAGAGTTACTATGGAGATAGGTATATCATTCTCTTTGTAGATGATTATTCTAGAATGATGACAATTATATTCATAAAAGATACATCAAAAGCGTTCAAGATGTTTAAATGGTATAAGGCTATGGTAGAAAAATAAAGTGGTAGGGAATTGAAATACTTAAGATCATATAGAGGAGGGGAATTTATTTTAGATGAATTCACTAAATATTGCAATGAGCATGGAATTAAAAGACACATTTCTGCACAAAGAACACCACAGCAAAATGGAATTGCTGAAAGGAGAAACAGATTAATTTTTGATTGTGCTAGAACACTTAAGATTGAGAAAAGAATCACTCAAAATTTCTAGAGGGAAGCTATCAGTACTACTGTCTACACATTGAACAGAGTACAATTGAAGAAGGACACAAAGAAGACACCCTATGAGCTTTGGTATGGTTACACACCCAATGTAAGTTACTTTAGAATCTTTGGTAGTCAATGTTATATTTTGAAAGATGAAAGAAATGGAAAGCATGACTCAAAAAGTGATGAAGGTATCTTTCTAGGGTATTCCGCCAAAAGGAAGGCTTATGAATCTCTTAACAAGACTTCTAAAAATATCATTGAAAGTGCAATTGTAAGAATAGATGAATATGTAGAGAAGAATGATAAGGAAAGAAGAAAAGAACTAGAAGACTACAATAGGTTTGTTTACACTTAATAACCTGATACCCTACCTGAGAAATAGTGTATCACTCCCAAGCAATAGAACATTGCACCCAAGCATCAGGCTGCAATTACCAAAAATAAGGAAAATACTCAAGATGATGTACCGAGCAATGGAGATCAGAATGAGGGTTAAGATGATAATCAGAATGATGGACAAAGAGGTGAACCAAAACTTGCCAATTATGCCAAAAGACATCATCCAAAGAATGAGATCATAAGAGACAAGAAGGCTGGAATGAGAACAAGAAGTAAGTCACTAAACACTAGATTTTTACTTTGTCATTTTGAGCCTAAATCTATTGATACTCCACTTGAAAATGAAGAATGGTCAGTGCTATGAATGAAGAAATAGAATAGATTGAGAAGTGTTAAAGACAATTATTCAATTGCATATTGGCATTGATGTTACACATGTATTTACACTTATGTAGTGATGCTACACAAATGTCTACATTCAGACCAAGCACAGTTGGTGAATAGAAAGATTTTTTTAGTGTTGACTGAGTCACTCGGGCATTTCAGTCATGGTAAGGCATCAAAGAAACTCATTGTTGACTGAGTTGATTATTTAGTGTTAGCCAACTAACAGTATACATTCTATAAATAATTGGTTATATGAGGCTGACTAAATTGTGATTTATTACTTATTTAGAAGTATATTCAAGCCGACTCGACAAGGCTTATCATATATATGAAAGGTTAAATTTGGATTGAATGTGAGAAGAGAGTGTATAAGCAGAAGTGTGGAATTTTGTGATATGAAGAGTGAAGGAGAAATCAGATGGGATTCTGATTGAGTACAGAATACTCAGAGTAGTAATAGAATATTTGATCAGCAAGGATCCAGTTATAATCAGAACATAGATCTGAATCAGCAAAGATAGTTGCTTACATATACAGGTCAATTCATTGTTACTTTCTAACAATTGTAGCAGTGATCTCAAATCTCTTAACAAAGTAGACTTAACAGTATTTTTGTAAATCCTCTCAGAAGGTAGCATTTCTATGTTGAAGTGTTGAAGACCTCTAACAAGGCCACTCCTCACAGGGTGATTTAAATCCTCTAACAGGGTCACACATAACAGTTTGTTTTGTAACCTTTAACAGGGTTGGCTCCTAACAGGGCTCACTTCAGAAGAGTGAAAAATAGTAACTAGTTACATTGGTGGTTTTTCCCATATTGGGTTTCCATGTTAAATCTTGGTGTCACCTGTGTACATGTTATTTGTTTCATGATTTATGTTTCTGCACTTAATCACTAAAGTATAATTGCATTGGATATCATAAAGATTGATTTAACACCCGAGTTACAGAAGAATATCTTAATTAATCGAGTAACAATTTTATAATTTTTAAGACATCTAAGGGACAAGGGATTTGTTTTGAAGTAATTGATTCACCCCTCACCTCTCAGTTACTTATCTCATTTCCAGCAATTGGTATCAGAGCATCAAGTTCTTTTAGAGAAGGTTTCAAGGCCTAAGCTAAAGATCATAGATGTCTTACAGAAGGGAGATCCCAAAGCTAAACAAAGACAACTTCCTTGCATGGAAAGAACTGATGAAACTACATCTATCTACTATTGGAGATGATGGTTTACAATTTTTGGACAGAAAATATGTGGAACCAATAGGGACTATAACTGTGGAACAGGTGATGGAATGAAAGCTTCATAACATAATGATGATTGATAAAGCTTCTTCACT
Source organism: Thuja plicata (assembly GCA_018584345.1). NCBI lineage: Eukaryota > Viridiplantae > Streptophyta > Pinopsida > Cupressales > Cupressaceae > Thuja > Thuja plicata. The sequence goes on from MU228404.1 coordinate 449,176, forward strand.
CAGCTACTTGGAATTTGATGAAGTCAAGGACTTCCCTACAGCCTATGATATCTGGAGGAAATTACAAAACATTCATGTTAGAGATAAAAATGTAAAGAGATCCAAAGAAGAAAGTCTGAGAGGAAAATTTGAATAGATGAAAATCAAAGAAGGGGAAGACATTACAAGATATAGTGAGAGAATCAAGAAAATTGTGAGTGCCATCAGAGCTATAGGAGGAATAATTGAAGATACAATAGTGGTCAGTAAGGTATTAAGAACATTACTTCCTATCTATGCTATTAGAGTTTCAACTATTCAAGAGATGAGGTGCAATAAGGATATAACTCTAGATACATTAGTTGGAAGGCTTACAACTTTTGAGCTGGACAACTTTGGCAATTATTCTCCTAGCTCCAGCAATCTTGAGTCTGCATTCAAAGCTAAATTAAACCTTGGTAAGAAGGACGGATACTCAAAAGGGAAGCAGATTGAAAGTGATAGTGATGATGAATCTCATGATGAAGATCTAGATATTAGTGAAGCATTAATTGCAAGGAGAGATACCAAAGGAAAATACAAAGGTAAAAGGGTCTATGCAGGATCATGGTATGCCCAAAAGTGGCAATATGAAAAAAATGAGTTTTTCACTCGTCCAAAAGTGCACCCAAAAGTTTGTTGACTTTTGAGTAGGCCTAGGTGTTAGTACACTTGGCCAAGCCAAAAGCCAAATCTAAAGCATTATCAGATAGCTGATATCCATCAGAAGATATATATATTGTGGCCTGTGGCTGCGTTCAACATTTTTATTGTGAAAATGTTGAAGCAGCAATACCGAGCCAACAAAATTGTATATCAGATAGGTATCTGATATCAAATTTCCTTCATTACACCAGGTAAGTTAAATATAGTTGTTTCATTATTGTAGTTTTGTTTTTGCATTGAAATTTTTTTTTTTTTAAAACTAGGTTTTATATGATATTGTGTATTATTTTGTAAAATTTATGATAAACTAGAGTTGAAATAGATATTATTTATTCTAAATTGTTTTTGAATCAGACATGGATTTAGACCAATCTAAAAACCCTCCCTCTCAGTCCACAAACAATCCAGAACCACATCAAAACAATCCCCTGCCTTCAGAAGACCAACCGTTCTCAAACCCTCAACCAATACAGGATCTCATAGGAGATAATCTAAATCAGCTTGGAGGATACTAGAACACATATGCAAATATCCCCACCTTGCGTCCCATGTTTTCCACGCTGACCTCCATTATTGAGAACATGGAGAAACTCATAGAACAACACAATGCCGCACTTCTTTGGCGTGAATCCATGCACACCCAATTTGATGATGGGCTTGACTACGATCAAGTTTCTAATCTAAACATAAAAAAACATGAAATATGTAACATTTTTGTTGATCCCAAAACTGGTTTAAAAGTGGACCCCAAAAAAACCAAGTTGTCAATTAAATGGTGTACAAATGAGGCAATATGTAACAACTTTTGGGATCGCTGGTGGATGGTTTTTGATAGACCACCCCACGGCAATTTGGATGTCCCATTTTATTTCATACAAAAATTGTATGCTAAATTTGTGCTTGGTCACAAAGTCAATTACTGGAGCATGAGATAGAACCAGGGCGTGGGCTTAAGCACTCCCTAGGATAGGCCAGGGGCACATCAAATGAAATCCTGCACATATGTCCCCCCTCCCAAGATTTCACCACCTCCCACAGTGCAGCATCCTAACATTATTTCTTAGGCCGGCTCACAGACTATTCAAGCCATTCAGCATTTGAGTGATCTACTCATTAGGTAGAGTGCGGCATTGTTGCCTCCTCATACTGATGCTTTTGGCCCTTCCACATCCTCCACAAGCTCACATGTTTGTGTGCCTCATACTTGCATTATGTGCAACAATATGTTCTTGGGTCCCCTGAATGATAGTGACGCATATAACTATGTGTTCGAGGTGGACGATACTACACAGCACACTACAAGCACTAAAACACCCCATGGAGATGTGCATCAGGGGCATACAGAGCCATGGACTCCTACTGTTATGGTAAGAGTAAACAGTTAACTTGTTACATTGTACATTTAATTTTAAATGTTTGTATTTTTAATAGAATTTTCTTATAATGATTGCCCACTTATGTTTTTTATGTGTTTCATTTATGTCTAGTTGATGACAGAGGAGGAGATGACACAGGTGGAGGGGTCCACACTTTTGGCCATGTCATTTTTCCTTCACACTTCCATGGTACATATGTTTTAATGTAATCATTGGTTTCCTTTTATTATAATATTGTATTCTTATATTTTCTAATTTTTATGATCATCTTATTACATACTGATGCAGGTTTCACCAGTTTCCACTGGGGGGAAATGTGAGGGGGTTCAGGCATCTCATGTTGACAAAGGGAAGGTAATTAAGTATTTTAGATTGATTAAGCATACATGTATACTTGTCACTTGTACATACTCATTTTTAATTATATTTTCTATTTGACAGAGGGTGGTGTCTGATGATGTCGTGAGACCGGTTCGCCATGATAGAGCCACAGGCATCTCAATTCACAGTGATAGCCCCATAGTACATATATTTCTAAATTTATTTGTGTCTATTTTACTATCAAATATATATTTAATATGATCAAGTCATGATTGTATGAAACAGATCTGTTTGACTTTTGTAGGTCACCCCTAGTTTGAGGGAGGTACCACGCCAAGGGTTTGTATCATTGATGACCCAACCGACATTACCTGAAGAAATTTCAACACAAGTAAGTTTTAATGTTAATTCAGTTATATTTAAACCATGTATTTGCTACCAAAGATTTAACATTAAATAGTATAAGTCATACATCAATCTCATGTTTGCAAACATATATACAGGTTGGAGTTGACATTGGTGGCATTGTCCCTTCACTGCCAATGACATATATTAGGTCTCCTGACCGCCTAAGGAGACATAGAGGTGAGGTACATGAGAGTTATTTATTATTTTTGACTATGATTTTAAATTTTTATTTATTATTTATAGAAACCATATAAATTAAGTAATCTAACTTGGGGTTTCACTTTTGTGTTTGAATGCAGGATCCATCAGAGCCAAAGAGTAGTTCGAAGAGACTTCACTTTGATCATCCACCAGTAGAATAGGATGTCCTAGAAACATTTGTAATTGAATTTCTTATGTTGAGATGCCATATGGCACATTTTGAGATGGCATATGCCATATTGTATCTAGATATGAACTGATTTTGTAAATTTTTGGAGATGGCATATGCCACATTTTGTACAAAGCTATTTCATATATATACATATCTACATGTTCATTTCTTATTATTTTATCTTTTTCATGTGTACTATGTATGTATCATTTCCATATTATATCTTTGAAATGTGTTGTATGTGTGTATTATTTCCATATTATGTCTTTGTCATGCTTTGTATTTATGTATGTATGTTTATTTTTATATTATATCTTTTCCATGCGTTGTATGTATGTATTATTTTCATACTACATCTTCATTCTCCATTAGCCATCTGGTGCTCTATACTTTTGAGAGCACCAAAATGTTGATTGCAAGATTCATGGTAGATAGGAGTACAATTAATTAATGTTTTGTGAAACACATTATGTTATTTAACATTTATTTTACATGTGTTTATTTGAAAGACTCCATTGTTGTGATGTTGGGATAACTAAACCTCTGATTTGGTTTTCAATCTCCTTCATTTATACATTTGGCATGCCCACTGAGACAACCTTTGATCCTTTATAGATCTGGTTTTATTTTTATTAATGTTATTATTTTGGTGTTACACCATGTTTGAATAGATCTAAAAGTACTTTTCATGTTTTGTTTATAGTCCTTGCAACCAATGTAATGTGCTACTTCATACTTCTTCATACTCCTACCATTCAATCATGCTCCAAACTCCATGTTATGCATCCTTCATTCAATAGGCATCAATGTCACTTTTTGCACAAGCCGAGATCCGGTCGCCAAATGGAATCAACTTTCAACTGAGCAATAATGTCACTTTTTGCACCAACCGAGTTCTGGTTGCCAAATGGAATCAGAGTGGAATCTCCTAGAACTGAGCCACATGCTTGTAGGCCTTCCCAAGATGATCCTTGTTCACTTCATGGATCTTTCATATCTGTCACGAGGTCTGAGATATGGATCTCCAAAAATCGCTGCCAAATTTGGCTTAGTGCACCTTGGGAACACTTCAGCCCGACATGCGCCAGAACGTTATTAGTTCTACATGAGTGAAGAAAGGTCTCCCCTAGCATTTACCTGGCCAACTAGATCTGATGGAGCTGATGGTTTGGTCCCATGACAAACGGTTTGAATGATGCACCATTGAGAAACTTTTAACTGAGCAACAATGTCACTTTTTGCACCAACTGAGATCCAGTCACCAAATGGAATCAGGGTAGAATCTCCCAAAACCAAGCCACATGCTTGTAGGCCTTCCCAAGATGGTCCTTTTTCACTTCATAGATCTTTGATATCTATCACGAGGTCTGAGATATGGATCTAAAAAAATTGCTGCCAAATTTGGCTTAGTGCACCTTGGGAACACTTCGGTCTGACATGCGCCAGAACATTCTTGGTGCTACGTGAGTGAAGAAAGGTCTCCCCTAAAATTTACCCAACCAACTAGATCCAATGGAGCTGACAGTTTGGTCCCACGATGAATGGTTTGAATGATGCACCATTGAGAAACTTTCAACTGAGCAACAATGTCACTTTTTGTACCAACCGAGATCCGATCACCAAATGGAATCAGAGTGGAATCTCCTAGAACTGAGGAACATGCTTGTAGGAATTCCAAAGAAGGTCCTTATGTACTTCACATATCTTTGATATCTATCACGAGGTCCGAGATATGGATCTCCAAAAATTGCTGCCAAATTTGGCTTAGTGCACCTTGGGAACACTTTGGTATGACATACGCCAGAATGTTCTTGGTGCTATATGAGTGAAGAAATTTCTCCCTTGGCATTTACCTAGCTAACTAGATTTGATGGAGCTGACGGTTTGGTCCCATGATGAATGGTTTGAAAGATGCACCATTGAGAAACTTTTGACTAAGCAATAATGTCACTTTTTGCACCAACCAAGATCCGTTCATCAAATGGAATCAGAGTGGAATCTCCCAGAATTGAGAAAAATTCTTGTACGCCTTCCCAAGATGGTCCTTATGCACTTCATAGATCTTTGATATCTTTCACGAGGTTCAAGATATGGATCTCCAAAAATTTCTGCCAAATTTGGCTTAGTGCACCTTGGGAACACTTTGGTCTGACATGCGTCAAAATGTTCTTGGTTCTACGTGAGTGAAGAAAGGTCTCCCCTAGCATTTACCCATCCAACTAGATTTGATGGAGCTGACAGTTTGGTCCCAAATGAACAGTTTGAAAGATGCACCATTGAGCAACTTTCAACTGGGCAACAATGTCACTTTTTGCACCAACCGAGATCCAGTCGCCAAATTGAATCAGAGTGGAATCTCCCAGAACTAAGCCATGTGATTATAGGCCTTCCCAAGATGGTCCTTGTGTACTTCATTTATCTTCAATATCTTTCACGAGGTCCAAGATATGGATCTCCAAAAATCACTGTCAAATTTGGCTTAGTGCACCTTGGGAACACTTTGGTCCAACATGCGCTGGAACATTCTTGGTGCTATGTGAGTGAAGAAAGGTCTCCCCTATAATTTACCCAGCCAAAAGGATCCTATGGAGATGATGGTTTGGTCCCTCGACGAACAGTTTGAAAGATGCACCATTGAGCAACTTTCAACTGAGCAACAATGTTACTTTTTTCACCAACCGAGATCCGGTCGCCAAATGGAATCAGAGTGGAATCTCCTAGAACTAATCCATATGCTTGTAGGCCTTCCCAAGATGGTCCTTATTCACTTCATAGATATTTGATATCAATCACGAGGTCTGAGAAATGGATCTCCAAAAATTGCTGCCAAATTTGACTTAGTGCACCTTGGGAACACTTCGGTCTCACATGCGCCAGAATGTTCTTGGTGTTACGCGAGTGAAGAAAGGTCTCCCCTATCATTTACCCAGCCAACTAGAGCCAATGGAGCTTGAATTTTGGTCCCATGATGAATGGTTCTTGATGCTCTTGAATTCTTAGTGGTATATGACTGGCATAGAAGCATAGACTAGATGCTTGATTCCCCATAACTTTTGATGGTTATTGTTTCAAGAACCAAAAATGAATAAATGATATTCTCTCATGTGCTCTAAGGTATCCCAAGTTTTATATTGGTTGAGTTCAAGGTTTGATGGGTACTTCTTTCATTAAGTACCCCAATTAGCCCTTCCAAGCCAAAGTGAGGGTTCCTAAGTTAGAGTTGTCCAATGTTTCAAGACTTGTCCTTTTGGGAAAAGTGCTGCCCCAACTAGTACTCTTTGATCATAAAATTATTTTCCAAGACCTTTGGGATATTTTGAAGTAAAAATAGAAAAGGTGTTCTATATACGAATGAATTTTTCATGTAATTCTATGACTTTTTGAAATTGTACAGTTCCATAATTTACTACTTTGAAAACATTCAACAAAGCCTTATATTTTATTGTACAAGAATTTATAAAACATCTTATCTAACACATTTGAAATAAAGCCTTGACAAATTTTTGTAAATATTTTCATTCTTGCATGTATTTCATCATTATACAAGTTTGATTATATCAATGTTATCAAAAGTCTGAGATATACAATTTCAAAATCTTCGATACAGAACTATATATATCAAAATTTTAAGTGTCATTTCCACTCCTAAAGTGCATAAGTTTAACACATGGTAATTGATGACATCTACATTCCAATCCCTGCATTCAGAAGGCACAAGAAAAAAAAAGTTTATTGGTCAAGCCAAAAAGATTATGAATGTATAAGTAACTAAACGATCCAAAGAACATGACTAGCCAATGCATAGTAAAGTTTACTGTCATAAAAGATCCAGGCTAATCAAATGCACACCTCAATCTCCTATGTCTATCATATATTTATCCAACTTCACTTACAATCCACATACAAAACCAAGTTTATTGGCCAATTTTAAAGTAGAAAACTACAATGAACATGTATTGAACGTAACCGTAATCAACATGGAAAGCCTTACAGTGATTTCCACTTACTTACTGAAGTGTTCCTGAAGGGTCATCTCTCTGCTTTAGGGTATTCAATATTGCTTCATGATTAGTAGTACTAATAGTCCAAAGTTCCTTTGTCTTTGGTTTTCCTTGATGTTTCAGCAACTTAACATTGGCTGCTATAACAAGGTGTGAATACATGAGAATGGTTTTGTGCTTCCCGTAGTCTTCAAATGTGGGAATACCATTATTTCTAATCATGTATGTGTGCAACCATGTTCCCATGATAACATGTGATCCTATTGGATATGTGAACATATCATCATTTATCGTTGGTTGTGCAAGTTTCTGCTTTCCTCGTACACAACGTGCTAACCAGTAATCTGATCTCTCATCATTTCCCTGTGGTGCAACCAATGCAAAAACATGTCCTAGCTATAGAAGATCTGAAATATGGTCGTAGTCAAGTGAAAAATCCATGTCATCATTTATTACAGAGAGTTTCATAGATAAAAGATTTAGATAATGTGGAACCCACATATCGATCCACTCACTTGACTCACATTGATCCCAATCACATTGAAGACACCTCGGACAAAAACAAGCCAACTCTCATGTCCAAATGATCCATGTACTAGCATCTGAGCTTTGAAATGAATGCATTTTTGAAGAATATTTCACGGTTTGACAATCCAACCTATCTCCAGTTGTTCCCAACTCAACCAACCAAAAGAATCGGTGCACTGCTGAATCAAGAGTCCCCCTGTAACAATGTTGAAGTATGCCAATCAACAATAGAACAAGCATCAAGGAGTTCTACACCTTAAATCCTCAATTTCTCCTTAACTAGAACTCTCTTTACACATGCACCTACTCCATCATGCTCCCCTTTTCCATGACCAACCTCAAAAAAACTCCAAATATGAGGTACACCTCTCTCTACATGCATTCTACATAACCAATAAAACATATGAGCATTTTTGAATTGACCTGTGCAATTATCTAACCAAATGAGATGTCTATCCATGGAAATATCATTTTCCCACACCCACTCAAAATAGTTCTCAAAGCAATGTTGGACATACTTGTGAGAGTGAGATTTATAATCGCTCATATAAAAATGGTATTCTCAAATTATCTTTCGGTCATCTTCTGTACTATCAGGGGAATGTCTATATGTTATGTACGCAAAAATAGCAACCTGAATGGAATTGTAATATTGAGCTTGCAACTCATTTTGGGGCTGCAAAGTATAGTTCTCTTTAAAGTCAATGACTGATATAATAGTGCCAATTGGGAAAGTGTCCTTACAAATCCTGAATTGTTGATCCAACCATTGAGACCTGTGATTATGCCTTGCATACTTGTAAAAAATATTATTCCTGAAATCTAAAATAAAATCAGATACATTACATTCTTTTGTAACCAACTCACATCTAGAGCCTTCACCTCCACTTTTCAATGTATATTTAATAGTTTCATATACCTTTTTTTGGACAATTGTCTTTCCAAAATCATGTTCGCAGCCCTCATGAAAAC
>MU228404.1:462358-485294 GCA_018584345.1 Thuja plicata
TGTCCCAAGGGGTCATACAACCCCTTAGGACACACTTGAGAATTCAAATGGGTTAAAAGGAGTCATGGGGTCATCCTAGGGGTCCTAGTATGCCTTATCATGTACTAGGACCCCTAGGAAGACCCCATGACCCCTTTTAACCCATTTGAATGCTCAAGTGTGTCCTAAGGGGTTGTATGACCCCTTAAGACACACTTGACCATTCAAATGGATCGAAAGGGGTCATGGAGTCTTCCTAGGGCTCTCTCTCTCTCTCTCTCTCTCTCTCTCTCTCTCTCCTAGGTATTATTATAATATAAATAATAATAAATATTATACTAATATTATACTATTATACAATAGTAATATAATACAAATTTATATAATATAATAGAAATATATATAATATTATATTATATAATACTAATATGAATAAAAATAATATATTAATACTAATATTACTAAATATCATACTAATATTAATATAATATAATACTACTATTATACAATACTAATATAAATAATAATAATTTAATACTAATGCTATTACCATTTAGTATTTGTATAATATTAATATTATAAAATATGAAATCTATAAAAAAACTAAAAAACTAAAATCAGTATTGAAAATGTTGAAATTTGAAATGGAAAGCGAAATTTTTATTGGAGACATCTGATATCCAATAATATCGGATATCCGATATTACCTCATATCCGATAATATCTCATATCCGATTAGCCTTGGTATTTGCCTCGGGTTTTGGATTTGCAATGCCAAACGTGGATGGTCAACCTGAAAAATGTGTTTATCATACTTCCTATGATCTCCAGACTTCGGCGATGTAGCTGACGACCTTTTTTTCACCCAAAATTGATGAAACGAAAAAGGTTTCTTAAATAGATTATCAGGTTTCCATCAATATAATTGCTATCAAATTTTGATTTCAATAAGTATTTATTACTTATTTTCTATTTGAGTTACCTCTAAAGTCCCAGTTGACAGACTGAATGAAAAACAACTATAACTTTCAAACAGTTTAACCTTTTTGAAATTTGAAACATGCATCACATTCTATGCTTCGCCTACTATAAGAAAATTTTTTAAAAAAAAAACAATTTTGTAAAGTTTAGAATTAGTTAAGGTGGTCAGACACAGGAATTTTATTATTCTGAAAAAGTCATAGTAGAAAATTCATAATTAATTAATTATTTGATAAAAAATTACAAAAAAATAAGCGTCACATCCAGGCATAAGTCTACTACATATATCTATAATCTTGTAAAAATATATCATCATTTTCTTGTGATTAAGGTGGTCAGACATACACGTACTTTTTATCTTTTTCCTAAAATTTTCATACTGCTGCATTGAAATCTAAAATTTTCAACAATTAGATTATTTTTTTTTCAAAAAAGGGCTAGTATTTTAGAAAATATATTCAATTTCCTATAGATTCTATTCTTACAACTTTTGCACATAAGGTTGATAAGATGTCCAACTTTTTACGTCAAGTTGACTAACCCTGATTTTCTAATTTTTCATTGCCACTTAAGGCCATAGCTTGGTATACCATGATCCTACACATATCCAAAATACCATTGATTTGTTTCTCATGCAATGAGGTTGGTCACATTTTTGCCAAGTGTCTGAACAAAGAAGACAAGGATGAGAAAAATTTCAACAAGTACAAAGGCAAGAAAGATTTCAACAACTACAAGAGCTACAAGGACAAAGATAAGAAGTCTTGTTATATTTGTAAGGATTCTGATAGTGATGAAGAAGAAGATGAAATGGTTTATCTTCTATAAAGGATGAGTCAGATGAAGAAGATGAAAAGACAACACTTTTCTCACATATCAGTAAAAATGACACATAGATAATTGACATTGGTTGTTCTCATCACATGACTGGTGATAAGACAGAATTTGAACATCTTGAACACTATGATGGTGGGAGTGTCAGTTTTGGGAATGATGAACCCTTCTATGTGAAAGGAAAAGGTTGCATTACTTTGACAAAAGGAATCAAATGTGATAATGCTTATTGGGTTGAAGACTGAGGAGAAATCTACTCACTGTAGCACAATTGAACAACATTGGCTTCAAGGTAGAATTCATGAAGGGTAAGGCCAAGCTCTTGGATGGTAAAGGCAACCTAGTTGGAGCTGGGAGGAAAACAAAAGGTAATATATTCTATCTTGATCTCAGTGAAGGTTCATGGTGCATGAGCACCCTTAAGGTCTATTGAAAGATCTTAATTAGTTTTGTCTTATAGGTTGGTTTGGCCAGCCATCCATGAATAAGGACTAATCTTATAAAGTCCCTAGTGTGTTTTGAGGTGTGTTAATGTTAGGAAAGATTAGGGTTGATTAGTGTTTGAGTCTAGTTGATTCTAGGAGTCTAAGGCCAAGAAGTCAACTCAAAATTCAAAGAGTTGACCAAAGTCCCAAATTGGGAAGATTTATAATGTTTAGTGGTTTCTAGCCATTCGAGGCCAATTGGTAAAGTTTTGAACTAATTAGGACACTCAAAATGTGAAAATTGCAATTTTGACAAAAGTTGTCAAAGTTGTGATGACAACTTTTAAAAGTTGTCATGACAACATTTCCTATATTTTAGGAATCATCCATGAAGGTGCCCAAATCCTGACCAAATGGTCTAGACAGGTGGGATAGGATTATATAAGGTGAATTCAACCCTAATCTGATAGTTAGCTTTTATTTTGTACGGGCTGGTTACAAGGAAGGATCAATTTGCAGTGTAATTTTGTGATAGAGCCATCATCCATCACTTTATTGGATTGAATGGATTGAATGAATGATTGGATAGTGTGTTCAATATAGTTTCCAAGCTTTGTGTGGTATTAGTATGGTAGATTGTACTTTCTGGTTAGATTTTGTTAAATTATTTGTGTTTTGCAACTTCACTGGCCAATTTTGGTCCAATTGTGTAAAAGATGGGTTTTTATGAAGTTCCCATGGTTCAAAATCCATGACCACTTGGAATCCATTAGAGAATTGTACATATTGTGTAGATATGGATTTTGGAGTGTGTGTGTAGGGGAGGTCCAAGAACAACCAGGCCCTAGGCAAGTGGTAAGCAATCTGGCTAGGGTAATTGGATACAACAGTGGCAATGATGATTGCAGTATGATTGGTATGAGCCAATCAAGATTCGAGGAGTGAGGAGGAATGTGGTATAGACCTTCTTTTGGAAGCATAAGTTCAGAGGAGTCTAAATAACTAGAGAAAGAAGACCAAGTTGTCAAACCAGTCTACATGCCTTTTGAAACCCTTATTTTTAGGGGTTTGGTAGAAATCTACTGTACGAACACCATTGAGATTTGAGACCTAGAAAATCTTCAAGGGGAGGAAAAACCCACATAGAATATCAAATTTTTTCTAGTTTTTTTAAGGTTTTGTGGGAGAAAGAACACCTTTTCAATGATTTGTAGGGCTAATAGGCCTAAAAAGGCTACAAGGGCCAAAGAGCTTGATTTTGGGTCTCGATTGGGAAATAGTTGAAGGATTCATCAAATTAGATCTATAGGAGTTTGATTAGACCTAAGGGGAGTGGGAAAGCCTGACCTTAGGAAGTTGACACCAGTAGAGTGATAGGAGGCTTGTGAAGCCATGGTTGCAAGAAAGCTAAGGGAGAGTGGAATGAGTTGAGTTTGAAGTTGGTGGGAGGTTCCTAGGGAGTTAGAGGATTAGGAAAGAATCCTCTAGTTAGGGTAGAGAAAGAGAGCCTAAGAGAGACCCAGTGAAGGTCTTGGAGAGAGCCAAAAGGCTCTAGGAGAGGATCTCCCCATCAAATTGGTATCAAATCCATTGAAAGGCTTGGGTGATTGAATCACTGTATGTCAGATTGGAGTGAGTTCATAGGTGAGTCCAGCATGGTGACCAATGCAGAATTGGCCAAAGATTTTTCAGAGAAACAAATCAAAAATAGGCTTCTTGAAGAAGCAATGGAGGAAATGAAGATCAAGATGATAGAAGTGGTTGAGACTGCTAGTAAGTTGAGAGAAGAAATGCATGAAGGGATAGATAAGGGAAAGAAACCAGTGGAAGAGGAAATAGAACCAGAGCCTAATCCTCTTCTACCTAAAGAACCATTCCTCAGAGCACTTAGGGGATTGAGTGGAAAGGCTCTAGAGGGCATCCCAATATTCTCTAGAAAGATGGATGCTGAAATGGATTGAAGGAATGGATAATCACTTCGAGTGTGATGGGATTACAGAAGCCCAAAAGGTGAAGATAGACAAGTCAAGGCTAAGAGGGCAAGCACTTAAATGGTGTAAGTTCTTGCAAGAAGAAAGAGAGAAAGAGGGAAAGAATCCCTTAAAAAATTGGAAGAAAATGATGGAAAAAGTGAAGGATTATTATCTTCGAGAGGATTACGACATCCAACTACATAAGAAGAGGCAAAATCTTAGGCAAAAAGACCTAGATGTGTTATCCTATACCGAAGAATTCATAAAACTTTTTCTTAGATCAAGAATTCATGAGACAGAAAGTATTAAAGTGGAAAGCTACCTCAATGGATTAAGGTGGAACATTCAAGAAGAGCTTAGTCTCTTTACCTTGACTTCCATTCATAGTTGTTTTCAAATGGCTTTGAAGGTGGAAGAAAAACTAAAGAAAAGACAAGAATCTAGCTCCAGAGGTAGAGGAAAGGATAGAGACAACAGAGGTGGCCATAGAGGAGGTTCAAGTGGAAAAGGCAATGATATTAGGGGTCAAGGTGACTCCATATATGCAGATCAGGGATAGGAGTCGAACAATAGAGGTAGATTCTGCAATACAGGAAGGAGTTTTTATAATAGTGGCAGAGGAAGGATAGGAGGTTTTGGAAGGGGATATCATTTCTCTTCCATGAAATGTTACAACTGTGGATAGTTGGGGCACCCTACATACAGGTGTCTAGATAAGCCAACAACCCCATAAGGAGAAAAGAGGATCAACTATGTCCAAGAGGAGAACAACACCAAGCATTCGAAAGTCAGTGTGGATTTAGAGAAAGGAGAAAGTTTGATGCTTAGAAGAATACTAATTAAAGAACCTGCTAAGGATGGACACAAGAAAAGAAGGGCTCTTATGAGTTTCAAGTGAAAGATAATGGGAAAAGTATCTAAGGTGATCATTGATTCAGGATCTACATACAATTTTATATCAGAGGAGGTAGTAGAGAAGTTAAAGCTCACTAATATTCCACATGAATGTCCTTACAAAGTCACATGGTTGAATAAGGGCCAGAATATCTTAGTCAATGAACAAGTGTGGGTAGAATTTTCCATTGGAAAGTATCATGACAAGATACTATGTGACATTTTTCCAATGGATGCTTTCCATCTGTTGCTTGGAAGACCATGGCAGTATGACAAAGATGCAGTTCATAATGGGAAAGACAACAAGTACACCTTCAAGAAAAGCGGGATCACTTACAAAATACAATCCATACTAGAAGAGGATACAATGGAGAAGGCAACATCTAGTGCCATGTTATTGAGTGGAAAAGAATTTCTAAGGGATATGAAGGAAGAAGAAGTTGGTTATGAAATCTTGCTAAAGCCAAAGGAGAAGGAGTCTCATGAGAAGGCACCTATACCACAGGAGGTAAGAGAACTGTTAGACTAGTTCACAGAAATAATTTGTGAGGGTACACCAGCCACCCTTCCACCAAAGAGGGATATAAGTCATCAAATTGACTTAATGCTAGGAGCATCCTTGCCAAACAAGTCTGCATAAAAGATGACACAAGAGCAAAACAAGGAGATATCTAGACAAGTCCAAGAGATTTTGGACCAAGGGTTGATAAGGAAGAGCATTAGCCCATTTTTTGTCCCAGTGGTATTGGATCCTAAGAATGGAGGTAAGTGGAGAATGTGTACTGATTCTAGGGCAATAAATAGGATAACTATCAGGTATAGATTTCCAATTCCTAGAATAGTAGACTTGATGGATTGCTTGGGGGGTGCTAAGTACTTCTCTAAAATTGATTTGAAGAGTGGGTACTATAAAATTATAATGAAAGAGTGTGATGTGTGGAAGTCTACATTAAAGACTACAGAGGGGTTGTATGAATGGTTAGTGATGCCCTTTGGTCTTACCAATGCACCAAGCACCTTTATGAGGGTGATGAATGAAGTCTTGAAGGACTATATAGGAGTTTTTGTAGTTGTCTATTTAGATTACATCCTAATTTTTAGTAAAACTATAGAGGATCACATGAAACACTTGGAGTTAGTGTTGAGGAACTTGTAGGAAGAGAAACTCACCATAAACCTTGAGAAGAGTGAGTTCATGAAAGAAGAGCTAGTCTACCTTGGCTTTGTGGTTTCCAAGGGTGACTTAAAAATGGATAAGGAAAAGGTAGAGGCCATATTGAACTAGCCAACTCCCAATACAGGGACAGAAGTTAGGAGCTTCCATGGGCTAGCTGAATTCTATAGGAAGTTCATTAGGAGATTGAGTGAGTTTTGTGCTCCAGTCCTAGAGACTATAAAAGGAGGATTGAAAAAAAAAATTGTGTGGACAAAGGCAGCTAATGATGGATTTGAGAGATCGAAGAAGGAAGTGGCTACTCATCCTATATTTCTATTACCAAGCATTGTTAAACCATTCATTGTGGAGTGTGATGCAAGTAGCATTGTAGTGGGAGTTGTCTTAAGTTAGGAAGGCAGACCTGTGGCCTTTTTCAATGAAAGACTAAATGAGGCTAAGTCTAGGTACTCTTCCTATGATTTGGAGCTATATGATCTTGTACAATCCTTAACAAAGTGGAGGAATTATCTTTTGCCCAAATATTTTATTGTCTTCACAGACAACCAAGCAGTGAGTTACATAAACACTCAAGACAAGCTTAGCTTGAGACACATCAAGTGGATGGAATTCCTACAGTCTTACACCTTTACCATAAAACAGAAGAAGGAAGTGAAAAAAAAAGTTGCATATGCCCTTAGCAGAAGACTACTTACCATCCAAGAGATTCAATTACAAAGTATAGGGGTTGAAGGTTTTAAGGACCTATATGAGGGTGATTCAAATTTCTCAGAGATGTATAAGGTGTGTCAGAATCTTGAGAATCATTTTCATAGTCAGTTTGCAAAGTATACATTGCAGAATGGGTTTCTATTCAAAGCAAGAAACTATGTGTTCCAAGAGGATCTATGAGGGAGAACCTTATATAAGAGAAGCATAATGGAAGCTTAAGTGGACACTTTGGATTGAATAAGACATTGGACTTGGTAGAGAGATTCTATTGGTGGCCAAAGATGCAGAAGGAAGTAAGAAGGTATGTGGAGCAGTGTGGCATATGTCAGAAGGCTAAAGGAACTTCATCTAATGTAGGACTTTATCAGCCATTACCCATCCCAAGTAGACCTTGGGAATGCATAAGTATGGACTTCATAGTGGGGTTACCTAGAACTCCAAATAGTTTAGATAGTGTATTTGTAGTGGTAGATAGGTTTAGTAAAATGAGCCACTTCATACCATGTAAAAAAACACATGATGCCAACCATATTGCCTACTTGTTTTTCAAAGAAGTAGTAAGGATTCATGGCCTACCAATGAGAATTGTTGCAGACAGGGATGTAAAGTTCATGGGTCACTTTTGGAAGACCCTATGGAAGAGATTAGGTACAAACTTATCTCATGCATCTGCCTATCATCCTCAAAAAGATGGGGAGAGTGAAGTAATCAACAGGGTACTTGCAAACTTGCTTATATGTCTGACCAAGGAGTATGGACAAGGTTGGGAGCAAGTTATCCTTCAGGCGGAATTTGCCTACAATGATAGTACCAACAGAGTTACAGGGAAGAGCCCATTTGAGATTATTTATTGGGCACATCCAAGGGGTGTGATGGAACTCAGAGACCTCAAAGGATATGAGGGAGTTAGTGGGAATGCTGATGATTTTGCACAATCAATGAAGGAAGTTCATGAGAAAGTGAAAAAGACCTTGATGGAGGAAAATCAAAAGTTGAAGCCAAAGAAATATGAGGGCAGAAGAGAATTGTAGTTTGAAGTGGGTGAACTAGTCATGTTGTTCCTGAATAAGGTAAGACTACAAAAAGGGATACCCAGCAAGATACAGATGAAACAAATTGGGCCTTGTAAGATATTTGTAAAGTATGGACCTAATACATACAAAGTAGAGTTTCCCAAGGAGATGTCAATTTCTCCAATCTTCAATGTGAAATATTTGATCAAGTTTAAGTGGCCAAAGATGGATGAGATGTAGTATAGAATAGAGGTACATAAGGACATGGGAGAGTTCAAGACTCTAGAACAGGACAAACCACAAGTTGAGAAGATATTGGATTCAAGGGTGAAAAAGAAAACAAGACATAAGATCTAGATTGAGAATTTAGTGAAGTGGAAGCAACAACCAAATTCAGAAGCCACTTAGATAACTAAAAGTGACTTCAAGAAACATGGCATCAATGAGGAGTTCCTATCACCAAAAGTTCCTTAACTTGCTTGTTGCAGGGGGGAGTATGGTTCAGGAGCACCCTTAAGGTCTATCAAAAGATCTTAATCAGTTTTGGATTGTAGGTTGGTTTGGAAAACCATCCATGAATAAGGACTAATCTTATAAAGTCCCTAGTGTGTTTTGAGGAGTGTTAATGTTAGGAAAGATTAGGGTTGATTAGTGTTTGAGTCTAGTTGATTCTAGGAGTCTAAAGCCTAGAAGTCAACTCAAAACTCAAAGAGTTGACCAAAGTCCCAAATTGGGAAGATTTATAATGTTTAGATTTTTTCTAGCTATTTGAGGTCAATTGGTAAAGTTTGGAACCAATTAGGACACTCAAAATGTGAAAATTGCAATTTTGACAAAAGTTGTCGAAGTTGTCATGACAACTTTTAAAAGTTGTGATGACAACATTTCCTAGATTTTAGGAATCAGACATGAAGGTGTAAAAATCCCAAAAAAATGGTCCAAAAAGGTTGGATAGGAGTATATAAGGTCAATTCAACCCTAATCTGACAGTTAGCTTTTAGTTTGTACGAACTGATTACAAGGAAGGATCAATTTGCAGTGTAATTTTGTGACAGAGTCATCATCCATCACTTTATTGGATTCAATGGACTAAATGAATGATTGGATAGTGTTTGAAATGTATTTTTCAAGATTTTTGTGGTATTATTTTGGTATATTTCACTTTCTGGTTATATTTTGTTAAATTATTTGTGTTTTGCAAGTTCACTGGCCAGTTTTGGTCCAGTTATGTAAAAGCTGGGTTTTTATGGAGTTGTCATGGTTCAAAATCCATGACCACTTGGAATCCATTAGAGCCTTGTACATATTGTATAGATATGGATTTTGGAGTGTGTGTGTGTGTGTGTAGGGGAGGTCCAAGACCAACCAGGCCCTAGGCAAGTGGTAAGCATTCTGGCTAGGGTAACTGGATACAACAGTGGCAATGATGATTGCGGTATGATTGGTATGAGCCAATAAATATTGGAGGAGTGAGGAGGAATGTGGTATAGACCTTATAGTGGAAGGAGAAGTTTAGAGGAGTCTAAATGATTAGAGAAAGAAGACCAAGTTGTCAAACTAGTCTACATGCCTTTTGAAACCCTTGGTTTTAGGGGTTTGGTAGAAATCTACTGTACGAACACCATTGAGATTTGAGACCTAGAAAATATTCAAGGGGAGGAAAAACCCACATATAATATCAAATTTTTTTCTAGGATTGTTAAGGTTTTGTGGGAGCAAGAACACCTTTTCAATGATTTGTAGGGCTAATAGGCCTAAAAAGGCTACAAGGGCCAAAGAGCTTGATTTTGGGTCTCGATTGGAAAATGGTTGAAGGATTCATCAAATTGGATCCATAGGAGTTTTATTAGACCTAAGGGGAGTGGTAAAGCCTAACCTTAGGAATTTGACACTGTTGGAGTGATAGGAGGCTTGTGAAGCCATGGTTGCAAGAAAGCTAAGGGAGAGTGGAAGGAGTTGAGTTTGAAGTTGGTGGGAAGTTCCTAGGGAGTTAGAGGATTAGGAAAGAATCCTCTAGTTAGGGTAGAGAAAGAGACCCTAAGAGAGACCTAGTGAAGGTCTTGGAGAGAGACAAAAGGATCTAGGAGAGGAGCTCCCCATCAGTTCATGCTTCATTACACAAGTAGAAGAAAGTTGGCTATGGCATAAAAGTTTGTGTGATGTAAATTTTGATCATTTGGTAAACATAAGAAAAAACAACAGAGTTAGAGGTATTCCTATTTGGAAGAAACCTGAGTTAGAAACATGCAAACAATGTCAAATTGGAAAGATGAGCAAGACAAGTTTCAAAAGCAAGAATTACAATACTGATGAAATCTTGGAATTGGTATACACTGACCTTGATGGACCAATTGGAACAACAAGCTATACTGGAGAGAAATTTTTTATTTTGTTTGTTGTTTATCATTCCAGAATGATGAATATCATGTTTCTCAGGGAAAAATCAAAATCTTTTCAGAAGTTTAAATGGTATCTTGCAAGAGTTGAAAAGGAAACATGAAAGAAACTAAAATGTCTAAGATATGAAAGAGGAGGAGAATTCATTTCTAATGAGTTCAATGAATTATGTAATGAAAGAGGAATCAAAAGACAAGTATTTTCCCCTGGTACACCACAAAAAAATAGAATAGTAGAAAGAATAAATAGATCCATTATGGATTTTTCCAGAACCCTAATGATTGAAAAGAATGTTGCTGCCAAATACTGGAAGGAGGCCATCAGCACTACAATGTTCACCTTGAACCTAGTTCAACTGAAGAAAGGTAGTAACCAGACACCTTTTGAATTATGGTATGGCTATAAACCTAATATTCATTATTTCAAAGTATTTGGAAGTAAATGTTACATCTTGAAGGAAGCAAAAAATGGAAAACTAGATGCAAAAAGTGATGAAGGAATATTCCTAGGTTACTGATGTAAAAGAAAAGGATACAAATGTCTGAATCTTACAACTCATAAATTCATAGAAAGTGTACATGTCAAGATTGATGAGTTTGCAAAAATATTTGAAGAACAAAGATGTAAAGATCCTGAAGACTACATGAACTTTGTGTATTATGAACCTGATACTATGCCTATGACTCGAGCAATGGTGATTGGATAGTAGAACTGTCCACCTCTAAATATACTAACACAAAACATAAAACCTAATTTGGAAACTGTGAAACCCAAGCTATTGGTAAAAGATACTGAGTCACACACAGAGGGAACTGAGTCACAGACAGAGGAACATGAGTCACATACAGAGGGACCTGAGTCATAGATAGTGGAACCCAAGCATCAGACAGAAGAAGAGGAAAGAATGTTTGAGAATGATACACATAGTGGATCAGGTCCAGAATCAAGACTGAAGGATCTAGAACTTCCTAGATATGTTAGAAGGCATCATACACCTGAGAAAATAATTGGAGATCAGATAGAAGGTGAAATGAAAAGGAACAAAATCAAAGGTACATGTTTACTAAGTGAATTTTAACCTAGAATTGTTAAAGATGCATTGAATGATGAAAGTTTGATAGAGGCAATGAATGAAGAAATTGAGCAGATTGAGAAGAAAAAACCTTGCACTCTTGTGCCTAGGCCAAGGGACAAGAATGTGATTGGAAACAATTGATTTTTTAGAAATAAGATGAATGAAAATGGTTAAGTTTCTAGAAACAAGGCCAGCCTAGTTTGTAAGGGATATGCTCAAGAAGAGGGTATTGATTATGGAGAAACGTTTGCTCCTGTTGCAAGACTTGAAGGAGTCAGAGCTCTTCTAGAATATGCTACACATAAAGGATACAAAGTACATCAAATGGATGTGAAATCTACATTTCTGAATGGAATCCTAGAAGAAGAAGTCTACATTGAACAACCTGAAGGATCCGTTGATCCTACCAGAAGGAATATGGTTTGCAAGCTGCACAAAGAATTGTATGGATTGAAGCAAGCGCCAGGAGCCTGGTATGAAAGACTGCATGGTTACCTAGTAAATATTGGATTTCAGAGATCCAATGATAATAGTAGCATGTACATCAAAGAAGGACCATAGAACAAAATATTATTAGCAGAGATATTTGTTGATGACATATTATTCACTGGATATGATGACTTATGCAAAGCATTCTCTATAGCTATGAGTAAATAATTTGAGTTGTCTATGTTTGGTGAGATAAAATTCTTTGTTAGATTATAAGTTCATCAAATGAAGGATGGTATCTACATTACTCAATCAAAATATGTCAAAGAGATACTCAAGAAATTTGGAATGGAAGATTCCAAACCTGTTCGAACACCCATGTGTACTAGACAAAAATTATCTAAGGATGATGATTCAAAGGAGGTAGATCAGACTAAATACAGATCCATGATTGGTAAATTGCAATATGTTGTTTAGACCAAACCTAATATTGCATTAGTAGTTGGTATTGTTGTAATATTTTCATCTAATTCCAGAGACAATCACCTAGTGACAATCAAAATAATTTTGAGATATCTGAAGGGTACTGAAGACCATGGTTTATGGTATAAGAAAGGTGGGAACTTTGATTTGAAGACATTCACTGATGTTGATTGGGATGGAAGTGTTGATGATAGGAAAAGCACCAGTCGTGGAGCTTTCTTTCTTGGAAAGAGATTAGTATCTTAGAGCTGCAAGAAACAAAATTGTATCTCTCAGCCTAAAGTAGAGGCAAAATATGTTGTTGTACCAGTGAACTATTCAAACATCATATGGTTCAAGCATTTGTTGTTAGGAATGAAAGAAGAAGTGAAAGAACCAATTATTATCTATTGTGACAACACTAGTGCCATTAAAATTTCAAAGAATCCTGTGATGCACACCAAAACCAAGCATATAGTAATAAAGCATCATTCCTTAATCAAATTAGTATAGAATAAAGAAGTAAAGTTGGAATATGTGAGTACTAAAGAACAAGTTGCGGACATATTCACCAAACCTTTACCTAAGGATGCATTTTTATATCTTAGAGGAAAGCTAGGGGTGCTTCCCCTAACTGAAGCTCACTAAAATAGAGTTTAGTGATGTATCAACCTGAACCATAGTGAAAATCTATCAGTTGATGCAGGTACATCAGAGCCCATCGTAGATGAATTAGTAAACTTAGGTACATTACAACTTCAAATAAAAATAGTATTGAATATTGGTATTGATACTTAGTATTTATGGAGATGGAGTCTTTGGCATCTGTTGTCAAAGAGGGAGAGTTTTCTATAATACTTAAGAATAATACAAAAGAGGGAGAGTTTGCTATAATACATAAGAAATTACTTAAAAGAGAGTTCATAACAAAAAATGAAGAGTTTGATGTCAGAGGGAGAAATCTTATCAAGAGACAGAGTTTAAAAGAGTGAGCTTTTGGATGAGAATCAAAATGAAGCTAAATACATTAAAGAAAGTTTTTTGTTGATCTACAATTCTTTGTATTATGACATGTTGTGTTGCCATCAATACTAAAGAGGGAGATTATTGAAGACAATTATTCAATTGTGTATTATTATTGATGTTACACATGTATTTACACTTCTGTAGTGATGTTACACAAATGTCTACATTCAGAATGAGCACATTTGGTGAATAGAAAGAGTTTTTCAGTGTTGACTGAGTCACTCGGGCATTTCAGTCATGGTCGGGCATCAAAGAAACTCATTTTTAACCAAGTTGATTATTCAGTGTCATCCGACTAATAGTGGTTTACATTCTATAATTAATTGGTTATATGAGGCTGACTGAATTGTGATTTTTTACTTATTTAGAAGTATATTCAAGCCGACTTGAGAGGGCTTATCATATATATGAAAGGTAGAGTTTGGATTGAATGTGAGAAGAGAATGTATAAGAAGAAGTGTGGAATTTTATGATATGAAGAGTGAAGGTGAAATTAGATGGGATTCTGATTGAGTATAGAACACTTGGAGCTACAATAGAATATTTGATCAGAAAGGATCCAGTTATAATCAGAACAGAGATCTAAATCAGCAAAGATAGTTTCTTACATATACATGTAAATTCATTGTTACTTTCTAACAATTGTAGTAGTGATCTCAAATCTCTTAACAAAGTAGACTTAACAGTCTTTTTGTAAATCCTCTCATGAGGTAGCATTTCTATGTTGAAGTGTTGAAGACCTCTAACAAGGCCACTCCTCATAGGGTGATTTAAATCCTCTAACAGGGTCACACCTAATAGTGTTTTTTGTAACCTTTAATAGGGTTGGCTCCTAATAGGGCTCACTTCAGAAGACTCAAAAATAGTAACTAGTTACATTGGTGGTTTTTCCCATATTGGTTTTCCACGTTAAATCTTGGTGTCACCTGTGTATATGTTATTTTTTTCATGTTTTATGTTTCTACACTTAATCACTAAAGTATAATTGCATTGGATATCATAAAGATTTCTTTAACACCCGAGTTACAAAACAATATCTTAATTAATCGAGTAACATTGTTATAATGTTTAAGATATCTAAGGGACAAGGGATTTGTTTTGAAGTAACTGATTCACCCCTCCCCTCTCAGTTGCTTATCTCATTTCTAACAATATGGACAAAGAGCTGAATCAAAACTTTCCAAGTATGTCAGAAGACATCATCCATGGAATCAAATCATAGGAGACAAGAAGGCTGGAATGAGAACAAGAAGTAAGTCACTGAACACTAGATGTTTACTTTATGATTTTGAGCCTAAATATGTTAATACTACACTTGAGAATGAATAATGGGTCAGTTCTATGAATAAATAAATAGAACATATGGAGAAGAATAGTGCATGGACACTAGTACCAAGACCAGATGACAAGAATGTCATCGGTACCAAATGGATATTATGAAATAAGTTGAATGAGAATGGAGAAGTCACAAGAAACAAAGCAAGATTAGTATGCAAGGGGTATACACAAGAAGAATATATTGATTATGGTGAAACCTTTGCACCTGTTTCTAGACTAGAAGGAGTAAGAATCTTACTTGCTTATGTTGCATTCAAATGATTCAAGGTATACCAGATGGATGTCAAATTTGCATTCCTAAATGGAATACTGGAAGAAGAGGTATACATTGAACAACAAGAAAGGTTTGTTGATCAAGACAAGAGAAACATGGTTTGTAGACTACATAAAGCCTTGTGTGGATTGAAACAAGAACCTAGAGCCTGGTATGAAAGAATTCACTCCTATCTCATAAGGATTGAATTTGTAAGAATAAGTGAAAATAGAAATCTGTACTTAAAAGAGGATACCGATGGTAATATTTTGATTTCTAAAATATTTGTTGATGATATCATTTTTGGGGGAAATAAAATGTTATGTAAATCCTTGGCTAATGAAATGAGCAAAGAGTTTGAAATGTCTATGTTTGGGGAGATCAAGTTCTTTCTTGGTCTAAAGATTCTTCAACAAGATGCAGGCATATATATCACTCAGTCCAAATACATCAAGGAAGTGTTGAAGATATTCAAGATGGAAGATTTCAAACATGTTGGAACACCTATGGAAACTAGATGTAAGCTAACAAAAGAAGAAAAATCAAATGAGGAAAATCAGACCTTGTATAGATCAATGATTGGCAAACTAATGTATGTTGTTCATATCAGGCCAGATATAGCACATTAAGTTAGAATAGTTGCAAGATTCTCTGCTAATCCCAAAGAGTCACATATGACTATTGTTAAGAGAATTTTGAGATATCTAAATATCACCGATGACTATGGTTATGGTATAAAAGAGAAGGAAAATTTGAGCTACAAGTCTATACAGATATTGATTGGGCTGGAAACATTGATGATCGAAAGAGCATAACTGGAGGAGCATTCTGCATGGGTGACAGACTTGTCACATGGATCAACAAGAAGAAAGGATGCATCTCTTAGTCTATAGTAGAAGCAAAATATGTGGATGCTGCTGCAAATTGCTCCAATATTGCATGGATCAAATAGTTGCTGGAAGGTATGAATATGAAGATTCTTGAACTAGTGATTATCTATTGTGATAATACCAGTATATTTAACATTTCTAAGAATCGATTCATGCATGCTAAGACTAAGCATATTGCTATCAAGTATCACTTCTTAAGAGAACAAGTGCAAGAAAAAGAAGTAATACTAGAATATGTTCAATCAAAGGAACAATTAGCTGACATATTTACAAAGCCATTACCAAAAGATACATTTGAGTACCTGAGACAGAGACTAGGGGTCCAACCCTTGTATAATGGTTAGTAAGCTGACTAGGAGATTGCATCAACCTATAGAGATGGAAAAGAAAAATTCATTTGTACATAGCAAGGCACATACCTACATCGAACACTAGAGTCAATGTATTGTTGAAGGATAGGGAAATTCAAGGAGTATATTATAAAAAGGGATGGAAGATGATATGAAAGAATTTTTTGGCATTGTTGTCAAAGGGAGAGATTATCTCATTATCATGAATTATCAAGGAAAGAGATATGAAGGGAGAGATTATCTCATTATCAGGAAGAGATTATATCATTATCCATTCATTATCCATGGAGAGAATTTCCTAAGAACACAAAGGGAGAAGTTAATCATTATCCAAAGGGAGAGATTACATATGAAAAATCCATCAAAGGGAGAGAAGTAACATAAGGGAGAGAATACATACTAAGGGAGAGATTTATGTCAAAGGAAAAAGAGATGATCAAGAGAGGAATAGTCAAGGTAGAGCACATATCAGAAATAGAATTAGAAGTTGATACATCTATCCAACAAAGGGATTAAAGATTGAAGTACACACTCTACAAGAAACAAATCTAAGCTATTTGACCTTATCGAGAGCCAAACATTTGTATTAGTTATAAAGGGAGAGATTGATTAACTTCAGCTGTTGTATTTAATATTATATTAGTAGTACTATAGTGTGATAATTTAGTGTGTTTCCATCAATGCCAAAAGTAGAGATTGATGGCATATAACTAATTGTAAAGATGTTAAGTTGATCACCGAAATGAAAAAAGATAATGCAAGACATTAAATCAGTTAATGGATTGTATTTTCATTGATGTCAACTTGATATAATATGATCGGTTATATATATAAAGTGTCAAAGACTTCAGAGAATGAGAGAGATAAATATTATTCTTTCAGTAATGCATAATATATCAGCATTCACTAAGTGACTACAAACACTGACGATTAGTGAAACCTGATGGACAGAGAAACCTGAGAGCAAAGTCATAGTGATGCCCGAGCAAGAAAACTGACAAGCATTACCTACGAACAGAATCACAAGCATTACCAATAGCCATAATTATAGTATTACCCGATGGATAGACAACCTCGATGGAAAGACAACCCCAGACTGATAGACAACACTAACGGAGATGGCCGAGGAGAACTGAAGTGTTGACTGAAGCTATTAAAGAGTTAAAACACCAAAATTAACTAAAGTTCAGAAATGACAAAATACTTAGCTGGGAAGAGCTAAAGATAAAATTAACTGGTTGTTAACATTGTTTTCATCGACAAGTTAAAACTAGAGATAAGTAAAAGTTTTAAAGTTGTTTTATCCAGTTGTCAAGGAGAAATATATGACATAAAACTAAAGTAAAGCTTTAAATAAAGATTGGCTAAGATTGTGGATCACGCCAAGAATAAGAAAATCAAGAACTAAGAAATGGTTATATCATGTCTATAAAGAGAATCTAATTCATTATGAATTAGGGGAGTGAATGAATAAGAAGGATGTTGAAGAGAAACTGGTGAAGAAAAACTTCATATAGTCCTGATCAATCAAGCTAAGGAAAGAGGTAAAGATTTCTGCCAACACCGAGCGATAGAGAAGCAAAGCATCACTGAGAAAAAAGAAGTAGAGAAAAGGTATTAAAAAGATACATTGATCAGAAAGGTATAATGAACTTACAATAGATCTGAAAATCTACAAGTCTAATTTGTATGTGTGAATAGATCATTTATTGTTTCTGTTTCACCATTGATTCAGAAAGTCTCTTAACCGAGAAGGACTTAAAAATCCTTTCTATATTGAGATACAACCCAAGGAGTATCAAAAATTTTGATCATGAAGATAGCATGAGATACCAAATACCATTTGACAAACTACACTGGGTTTGGTCATAGAAGGTAGCATAGAGATGCCCAATATCAAGTGACAAACTATTCTATTTAAATCCTCTAACAAGGTCACACCTAACAGTATGTTTGTAACCTTTAACAGGGTTCTCTCTTCAACGAGCTCACTTCAGAAGAGTGAAAATTTTGGGTTACCGGTCCCAAGTGGTTTTTCCCTTAACAGGGTTTCCACGTTAAAAATTCATATGTCAATGTGTTTTATGAGTCATTACTTTAATAGTATTTTGTATTACACATAACTAATTTGGATTGACCAGTATACACCAAGCAATTTACTATTTTTCAATAAATGAAAGAGTGCTAATCAGTAAACATTATAAATAAGGTTTAACAGTGAACTCTGAGAAGTATTTACTTGATAATTTTATTTGACGGCATACATCTTGTAGGAATGAAGATAACTAGAGGCTAATATTGTGGTACTAAGTTTTTGGGTTGATTTATTGGAATATTTTTTAGGCCACTGATTCACCCCCCTCTCAGTTATTATAACAACAGAGGACTTATTTGGAAGACAAGGACACAATAAAAAAACTCAACAAGGTCTCAAAGGCGACTCCTCAAATAGGCTTCTCTCGTTGTTCACATTAGACATCTCAATAAAGGCTCCTATAGCCAACCTTGTGCCAGACATGAAATGTCCTCAAAATCTTACTGTTATCTTAAGGAATTCCTTGTATCCCCATAAACCCAATCAAATACCCTTCAAGGCCACTTCACAAGTTTTATTCACACTTCGTTCAAACATGGCAACTAGGTCTGCTAGTCTTATCTAACTAGTTTTTTGGATTTAATTAATCAAACCCTATTCTTATGTAAAAAGGACAAATTGTAATACCCTTTTTAAATTTATATTACATATCAAAAAACTCCCATATGTTGTTTTGGGACACCAAAGGCAAAACAGGTCTGCAACGCATTTTGGGGGCACAATTAGCCCTATTTTCCAAAGAAAGTACTTGAAAACCCTTAACAATTCCTTGACCAATAACACAAACAGATGGAATTCAACATCAAAAAAATTATTCTACATGTTTTAGGTTCCTAATCCCCTCAAATTTGTCTCAAACTCCAAATTTGCATTCACGGTCACACAAACAATCCTGTCACATAAAAAATGTTAGGACTAGGTCTTCCATTTTCTCTCTCCCAACTCCACCTCTTTCTCTACAACCAGATGCATATTTAAAGGGGAACCTAAGCACTACCATTCCACTAGGATTTATATTGTTTCTTATGTTGTAATGGAGTCTTACAAGAATTTTAATGTTCAAACCCTAGTTGATGAGGGTTTCAGATCCACCTTGATAAAAATGGAAATTAAACCTTAAAACTTGAATGAAAAAAATTCAAAACAACTGCATATCAAACTATATTCTCCCCTCTTTCCATAAATATGAGTTGTAGGGCATGAAAGTACAGTATGGGTCCATACAATTCTCTGAAACACGAGAAAAATAGTTATAAAGTAGGGAAATAGAGAAAAAATTGTATTCAACTTCTTCAAATCTTAACAAAAACATGTGGCTTGACCAGAAGAGGCATTATAAACATCAATTGTCCCATCCCTAGTGGTCCTTAGCTGATTTTTGAATGGGTGACCATTGGGATTTTAAAATTGCACTTTTGCACTAGAAAGTTGCAAAAGTTGTCAATGCAACTTTTGTAAATTTTTACAACTTTTTTCCCTACTTAAAAAATTAACTCAAAACTTTATGAATATCCCTAATACATGATAAAATGGAAAATATGAGTCCAATTACATCATTTTCACTCATTTTGAACACATTTTGAGTGGTTTGATCATGTTTGACTCAATCAGGACCTTATAAGTCTACAAAAGTTAAATGACATTAATTACCTTACAAAAAAATTTGAAATAATTTTTAATGGTCTTTAGGACCTTATGAGACCTTGAAAAAACACTAAAAATGACAATTACAAAAATCCTTCATGAGGCATCCAAATGAGTAGGTGCTCCTGCACCAATTTCTCATGTCATTTTAAGGATGTTTGATTCATTTGCTTGTGTTCTGCCAATCCTAGTTGTAGCCCTAGCCACTAGATCATATCCTCTACATCCATTACCATTACTTCCATGGATTAATTAAATCTCAATATTTTAGTTTGACATGCATCTTCTTGATCAACAACATATCAGGTACATTCTTGGGAAAAGTATGGGGTGCCTTTGTGGTGCCATAGATCTTCCTATATGTTAAAAAATCATATAGGGATAAATATTTTAGGTTCTATTAGAATTTGATCATGTCTTCAAATATTCTGGGGAGCCTTTTCTCAAATAATAGCTCATGGAAGGGAGCAAAGAATTGGTCATAGATGTGGTCTATTTGGATACATATTTGTGCTCCCATCAGTCCTAGCAATAAACACATGGACAAAATGGCATGGGATGCTTCATGCCCAATTCATACCAAAAGAATTTATTAGTTGCACAAAAAATATAACACAGGTAATAGGTGGTATAGAATTTTGAATTTTTTCCCATTAGACGTGACTCGACTCTTGTTATTTCATTGCACAAAGTGAGTAAAAAAACAACTAACTTGTTTAAAATTGGTCCTTATTTGAGAAAGATATGTAGCAATGAGACTTAGGATTCTTTGAAATGAGAAGCATCCTTCTCCCCATGTACAACCTTCTAGCTAGGGCCATTATATTTTTTTACTGAACCCATGAACACATGTTAATTTGGACCCGATCGATGCATATTTATTACACACACGATAATATAATAAGCAACATTCAGTGCATAATATAATCGATCGCTAATGATAATATTATTAGTAGCACACAATGATAATATATTAATCACACTGCTTTTATCCATGCATAATATAACTAGCACTCTATCGGTATGTTATGTCAGTCACAAGACAAATCAGTATATTATGTTGACTGATATAATATGGAAGTGTTGACCGATACAAATCGGTAGTAATAAGATTTAACATTATTAATATTAACCGATACAAATCGGTAATATTAACATAAATTATATTATCAATTTATATGATATTTATATAATGAATAATAAGATGTCATTCGATCAAATCCATTTCAATAATTAATTATATTAATAATATGATAATAGATTAATTTTATCAATTATGATTGTATGTAAATACATTAATATATGTAATAATAATATCTATTATTATTATCATATATATTATATGCATAAGTTAATCTATTCTCATAATATTAATATCTCATTTATTTTATCTGATCGAAGCTACGAACATCAACAAATGAATATAGGGCTTTTATTTCATTACTTGAACAAGTAATCCTATTTAATTTAAAAAATACAAAGAACACATAAATTATATATCTCCTTCTCAAAATCAAGGAGGAGTGTTATACAGATACTTTTAAATGCATCCACCATATTTTCCTAAGAATATGGAGATACATGAACACAGATAAATTGAACAAAAAAGAAAAGAACAAAAAGGAATAAAATATTTGCTTAATTTGATTTTAAATCTGAAAACCCTTCAAGTCTCTCAATAGTCTACCACCCAATCTCAAGCTACAGAGTGAAAGTAAATCCATGACAGAGATCTTATGAACAAATGAAACTTAACAAGTGGTTTTTGAATATATTAGTTCTTAAATTAAAAATCACACTCATATTATCATAAAGTTCTACTTCAACAATCCATTTCATACAGTGAAAATCATTGTTATTTGCACAAATAAATTTAACTATCTACTTGAGAGAGATCAATGAACTAGTAACAAGCCTATAAGAAAATTGCAGAGACAAAGTCAACCAACTTTAATGTATTGAATTCATATGATTTAAAGTGTACAAAGATGGAGACAACTTTATGACATTAGCATAAATATAATTAAACAAACTAGTTAACGATGCTCATGAGATAAAACTATCTCATTATCACATTCACCTTCATAGACCTGAAACTAAACACTATCCTAGTTACAAACTAAAGAGAATTTTCAGAATTAGAACCCCCTTTTTATGGCCTTGGAATTCCTTTTATATTTAAGGAATGCAACAAGATTCAACCCACTAACAAAGATTTAATTCTATGATCATTAATTTATTATAGATGATAATATCCTAACAATGTTTGTTACCACCACTCTTGTCCTAAAGTAAAACCACTTGGTTGGTATACAAGGAATTTTTGGTGACAACGCTAATGCTTTCAACAAACTAACCATGCAAGCAAGCCATACCAATATAGAAAATGGGTTGTTATCAAAGCTGAAAATGCTATAATGTAGTATTCTCACTAGCTTCCCCATTAGGAGATTAGCTTTGAGATGTATTCCCATGGAGAAATTAGTGACTACATTTCCCCAACTGCAGCCCTAGCAGCCCCTAACCCTGCTCCTAAAACCTCCTACTTATTAGCATTAGGTTAATAAATCCCTCCAACCACCCTTGGAATTTAAGAAATCCCTATAACAACAAAGTGCAGCATCAACCCATGATCCTTATATACTTCTGGCAACAAGGCCTTCCCTTGTCTCAACCTTAGGCAATAGACAATGCCACTCATGAGAATTCTCACTATTAGCATCACAAGAACATGGAAAGACATCTAACAAAAAAGGATTAGCTACAAATAATGCACATTCACTAGTACATTTGAGGCCAAATTTTGACAGAAGTTTCCGACGGGTAACTTTTTCTTATGAATTTGGTGTTTTTTTAATGTAATAGGCCCCGATGATGTCGGTATTCTGATGGGTGTTTAATTGACCATCGGAACTCTGACATATTTGGGGTATACATTAAAAAAAAAAAAGTGAAACAGCCTCATCATTTTCATTTCGATTGGAGAGCGGGAG
>MU228404.1:494972-513453 GCA_018584345.1 Thuja plicata
TTGAGTGCTATTCCTAGATGATGCAAAGCAACCACTACTTTGCATCATCTCAGAAAACCACTCAATTATGTAGTGTCTCCAAAAAATTGTGACCATGATGCCTACATTTAAGTTTCTCAGTTGTTGTGTCCCAGGACCCCTTATGACCCTTTACGATCCCTAAGAATACATCTTAGAGGTCTTAAAATGTTGTAAAGGTCATAAGAGGCTCCAAGGAGGGGCTAGGTGAGCTTCCACCTTCACGTGGTTGGCCTTGTTAAGTAGAAAATGTTAAACTATTCTTTAAACAAAGAGAAGCTCAATAATTTAAGGTCTCAGTCCACAGGGATGCTGAAAAAATGACGAGAATCCATGATGGAGAGTTTTTGGATTATGAGAAGACATATATGAAGTGGAGGTTAGATTGAGTACCAATGCAAAGATGATGATTCAGTAACCTACATCTATAAAACCTTCACAATTATCCCTTCTTTGGCCTCCACTCATTTCTCTTCTCAAAAATGGTTATCTAGAAACTTTGGATAGTGTTTCTCATCCATGCATGAAATGTGCTAGTGATCGTATAAAATTACTTTAGACCTCCAGTATTGATGATATGTACAAGTGTAAAATTTTTTTGCGAGACTGTGATCAATTTGTGTAGTGTACATAAATGCAAGGTGGTGATTATTCTCGATGATCGACTGGTAGCTAGGACAGTAGCTAGGACTAAAGATAACACAGCTCAAGAGACCATCATAGGTTGTCTCTTTCTTCAATCTATATTATTGATATAATGTTTTACCTTTCATTAGCTCATCAAATTTGGGGATTTGAAAGAATTTAAAAGAATATTTTCATGACAACGTATATTATTTAAGTTGACATTGCATGAATTTATCTACTTCGCGCACTTGTATACTATGAAGATGGCCATGCTTCTTTATCGCTATCCTCATAGTCTACAAGTGTGCCAAGTAGATAAATTTGTGCAACGTCAACTTAAATAATATATGTTGTCATGAAAATATTCTATTAAATTCTTTCAAATCCCCGGATTTGATGAGCTAATGAAAGGTAAAACATTTTGTCAATAATATAGACCAAAGAAAAAGACAAAATATGATGGTCTCTTGAGCTGTGTTAACTTTAATGCGCCCATCTATTGGTTTTTTGACAATTAATAATTAATTCTGATGGAAGTGCTATACTTTTGACAGATAAAATATCAGAGAAAAATCATTTACGACATTTATTGCGACAGTAATGCTATACGTTTGACAGGGAAGCCTGTCAGAGAAATGTTGCACAACTGTCACTCTTCAGACAGTTTAAGTGTCATAAATAGATATGTTTCGACAGACCATTCGACATTAAAGCCATATCACCGATAGGTAGACCTGTCAGAATTTGGTGCAAACTGTCGCTATTCCAATAGTACTAATGTCAGAAATAATTTTTTGATAGTTTCTGTCGATGGATGAACCGCAGGAAATGCCATAACGAAGCCATTTCCATGTGCAAGTTTTTGACATGATATGGTGTCGGTAAATCGATGGGTATGTCTTTTGTTGCAATTTCCAATGCAAAATTAGCGAAAGACTCAATTGTCGAAAGTCTGACAAATGAGCGTTGCAAATCTGACAAATGGCCGTCGGAATTTGACCTCAAATGTACTAGTGATTATCTTATCTATGGTAAATTATAAATAACATTCCTCCATGTTTCAAATCAACTACCACAACTTCCTAATTCAAGAAACCTTTGTGTTGAAGTTCATAACTGTGAAATCTTTCCAAGCTAACATTCTTGGTTGTCGCAACATATTTTAAAAGGAACAGAGGCAAGGCAGAATGATTCTCTAATCTGCACCATATTGCAAGAGTAAATGCTACATCCTTAAAATGTCACTTCTAATATGAAACACATTTATCATCACTTTTTAATCACTAAAATATAGTCAAAAAACCTTGAGTTGTATAGCATGGCAATCCTACCTTACATGGACCTAGCACACATGGCAACTAGTCACTGACATGACCTATATTCAACCAAATAGCACTCAACATGGTCTAAATTATATACATTTTCTTCAAAATTCCCCGGACACATCATGTCACCACCTCGCACAACTATGATCCAAAGGAACTAACTTGAAAAATTATCACGAAGCTGCAACTAGCTCATCACGAATTACCTTAAATTCAATGCATCCTCATGACCCATCCAAATTAACTATAGTTTAAACCTACGAAACAGTGAGGACAAAGGTATTTAACATGTGTTAAACTATCAAATGCATTGATCAATCACTAGGATGCCACATTTAAATATTTCCCCGCATGCAAAAATTGGATCCTATAAAACAAGCTATGAGGCCACAACAAGGCATAGCTATAACATTTCATTTTTCCTTGCAGGCTCGCAGTCGTAAAATATTTTCCCCACTAACCATTGTGAGGATGCGACAAACCATCATGGTCATCACAAACATCCACTCTTGGGCTCGCGGGTCCAACTGAATACCTTCAAAAACCTCTATGAATATGCAATAGGCAACGCTTGTTTAACTTTTTAACATCTTCAACTTTTGAAACGTGTCTCACTCTCACTTTCCCACAAGCCATAAGTCTTCACTGTGTAATCAAGTTGCAAGGAACAACATACTTTATTACAGCCTGGAGACCACCACACAGTCTTACAACCTCCAATTGTTAACCTTAATAATAGTAGTGAGGGAACGACTAAGAGATCACCAAACCACCAAAACTCAGCCAAAAGCTCACAAGTTTTTTGCAAGAAGAACATAACACTTGCATGTCCACAAAAAGAACCTTGAATACAACTTAAAGCATGTGAAAAAAATTAGGGGCAAGTTACCGTGGAAGGGGAAAACATAAGGCTTTATGCTAGGACACATGAAAATATATGGTCTTAGGAAAAAAAACCATGAAGTAATGACCATTACTTTAAAATTAAACAAGACCCTAACCCCATATATACCAGGGTAAATCAAATATAACAGACTAGTCATTGGATACAATTTAGGAACATATGTAAAAAACTAACAATTTTGCAAATTTAAAAGTTATCTAAACCAAATGACTTAAAGAGAATCTAGCCCACAGACTAATAAGACCATGGCACTTGAGAAATTAATAAATAAATAAAGGACCATAACCACGGGAAAACAAAGTCCCAGTACTACTCGAGCTAAAGAATTCTTAACAATGAAGTTTCCTCCAAGGTTAAGCCCAATTTTCTAGCAACCCCATTTGCAAAACCATCAGCAAGTGTTGTGCCTTATTTTCCAAATTAGCTAAAATATAGAATCCAAAAGTGGAAGGCACATGCCCAAAGGATAAGACTGGATTCTAGTGTGGAGTGACTTTGATAATAAAAATGATATTCACTCAGAAAATACATGACAAAAATTACTCTTCAAAGGAAGCCTAGATCAAATAAAGTAACTACAGACTAAATACCTTGCTTCCAAGCTCGTGGGAGATATCCAATGCAAGATCTCGGAATTGGTAATCGTTATGGGTTTTTTGGTCTATTATTGAGAAACAATTCAACATAAGACATGACACAGGATAACAATAAAAATGACCTTCATTTTTGTGGTTCAACGGGAACTTTATTCTGTGACTGTTCCTGCATCCATTGGAAATTTGTTCAGTGATTGTTCCTACAGCCATTGGAACTATGTTATGTGACTATTCCTGCTGCCAAAGCAGAACATAGTAACTTTATGTTTGTTTGCTAAGAACTACATTTTTGTTATTTGTTTTAGTCCACTTTAGTTGTTGATCTGTGTAATATGAATATGGTTTCATTTCATATGTTGTAATATTAGATATATAATGTAAAAATACTTTATTACATTAAATAAATAATAACGTTTCATTTGAATATTTGTTTGGTTGGGTAGAACTTGGGTCTTCCGGAAGTCGATGAAGGTGATCCTCAAGATATAGATCCAGAATATGTTGGTTCTGGTCTAGATCACATGATAGAGGATGATGATGATGTAGATACAGAAGATACCAAAGCTGATGAATATGATGATGATAACGACAATGATCATGGTGATGATGATTGAGGTGGTGATGATGACGATGAGGTAGTTGTTGCTAGTAGCTAGTAACATGTATGACCATATACATGTATGACCATATAGACTGCATTATAGATTATTGCCTATATATATCGTTATGATGCCTATTTTCATGGTTACTATCATATATATCACTTTCACGACCTATAGTACCAATTATTAAGTTGATATATTTTCACATGTATCGGTTTCACTTATATCATTTGGACATGAATCATCTTGACTTGTATCATTTTCAATTACACAATTTATCATTTTTACTTATATTATTTGTACATGTATCATTTTGACATGTTTTTGATCTATTGCCCTATTGAAATTTCACCTTTTTAGTTATATATGATGAACTTATTAGTATTCAATTGTCAATTTATATATATTGAAAGTGGTCGATGATTTTTGCATGAATATTTATTACTTATGATGATTTTAATTTGTTGCTAAGGATGGATGTTGTCAAATTCAATTAAATTATTGATATTTTAATGTGCACCTTCTTGGTGTCGATATGGGTTTCATGATTGGAATAAAATATATTAAATTAACAAGAAATGAAAATGAAATAAGAAACATTTTTAGAAGTAAAAAAGGAAGCAACAATGGAAGCCAAACATGAAGAAATCTTGAAAGAAAAAATAGAAGCAATTCAAGTAGCAAACAAAGGAGTAATAATGGAAGCAATTTTAGAAGCAACAAAAGATGCAATAATAGAATCCATATTAGAAGCAACAAAAGATGTCAAAATAGAAGCAAATCTCGAACAAAAATAGGAAACAACAAAAGAAGCAAAGATGGAAGAAAAAAAATTGGGAGAACAAAATAGAAGCAAAACAGGAGCGAAACTGAAAGTAAAATTGGAAGCAAAATTCAAAGAAAAATTGGGGGTAAACTTGGAAGCAAAACAAGAAGAAAAATCAAAAGTAAGACTGGAAGTTACAAGTTGAGTTATAATAGGCATCAAACTAGAAACAACACAAGAAGCAAAAATAGAAGCAACAAATGGTAATAATGGAAGAAAAATTGGAAGCAAAAAAAGAAGAAAAAATGGAAGAAAAAGTATATGCAACAGAGGGCGGCATTATAATGGAAGCAAACCTAGAAGAAACACCAGAAGCAAAGCTAGAAGAAAAACAAGAAGCAAAATTTGAAGCAAACCTGGAAGAAAAATCAAAAGAAACAAACAATGCTATAATGGAAGAAAAGTTGGAAACAAACCAAGAAACAAATCAGAAGTTAAATGGGAAGCAAAAATAGAAGCAAAACAAGAAGAAAAATAGGAAACAAAAATAGAAGCAACAAAGGATGTTATAATAGAAGCAGAGTTGGAAGCAAAATAGGAAACCAAAACTGAAGCAAAACCAAAGGCAAAAAAGGGTCCTACAATAGAAGAAAAATTAAACTTTCAGAAAAATGGAAGCCAAACAAGAAGCAAAATAAGAAGCAACATTGGAAGCAACAAAAGAAGAAAAACTGGAAGCATAACAAGAAGAAAAATTGGAAGCACAATTGGAAGAAAAATTGGAAGCCAAATCTAGCATCATTTCTAGTGCAATACGAGTCGCCAAGCAGGCGCAATTGTTTTCTTCTTTTCCTAGTGCCACAAATGGCACATTCAAGGTTGTGATGCAAAGGTTGGCTCAAACTATGGCGCAATCGAAACCACTAAGAATGACACTGGGTGATGGAAGATATTGGAAGTCAATTTTTTTGTCTGCAAAAAGGCTCATTTGAGAACCAAAATTGCACTAAAATATGGTGCTAATTTAGGCGCTATTTACCTGTTTTGGTGTAGTGTTATTGAAGGAAAAGAAATTTGGGAGGTTGGAAAGAATTGTATGCCCCCCCCCCCCCCCACACACACACACACATACAATTGTATTAGAAATTTTGGCGGTGCTTTATGTGTGTGAGCTTTGGGCTAGTATCATAGTAAAGGAAAATGGAAGAAAATAGAGAGAATTCAAAGGCACATGATCACCTATAAATTCACAATAAATTTTTTGATCATGTATGAGTATTTTATAGTTGAAATTAGGGTTATTCTATTAAATTAGTTTATATGGTATATCTTATAAGATATCTCAAAATAATTGATCACATGGAAGCAAGTAGATGGTTTAAGGTTGTCTTTAATGAGAACTTAGAGTCATAGATGAAGGAAAAAAACAAGTAGAATATTTACTTGAATGGTTGTATTAGTGACAACCATGAAATCGAGACAATTTTCATAAATAAACTC
This sequence comes from Thuja plicata, assembly GCA_018584345.1. NCBI lineage: Eukaryota > Viridiplantae > Streptophyta > Pinopsida > Cupressales > Cupressaceae > Thuja > Thuja plicata. The sequence goes on from MU228404.1 coordinate 501,311, forward strand.
TACAAGGCTATGCAAGGAGGAATTCTAAGGACAAAGGAGAAATATTAACTTGAAGAATTTAACCTTGTATGTGATCATCATGAAGGAAAAAATGTAGGGGTGAATATGCTTTAGAGGGAAAAGATTTTAATCATATAGCTAAGGACTAAATCATATTAGTTTCGATGTGAATCTAGGTGATAAAGTCAAGAAGACATTTGAAGAGAGAGTGTGTATCTTTTTTAAAACTATAGTGGTGGAATTAGATTTTTTTGAGAAAGAAAACACTTTATTTTTTAGTACGATGCTTATAAGGATGTAGAGCCAAATATTCTAGTATCTTGATAGTTGCTAGGAGATTGTAGAGAATGTAAGAGAACTCATTATTACTTTGAACAAGAGAATAAATGAAAGAGAAAATGAAAAGGTTGGTAGAGTTAATTGTTTCATGAACTATCTTTAACTATTTTTAATTTGATGAATGTTAAAAGTCATTCTATTTTATTAAAAAAATACTTTCTCTTTACATATATATAGCTGAGAATGTAAGAGAACTCATTATTACTTTGAACAAGAGAAGAAATGAAAGACAAAAAGAAAAAATGATAGAACTAATTGTCTTCATAAACTAATTTTAAGAATTTTTAATCTTATCAATGTTAAAAAAAACATTTTAAAAAACTCTCTCATTTTAAGTATTGTTACTTAAAAGAGGGAAAAAATAAATGAAAGATGAAAAACAATTGTAATATACCTGATGGTCTTTTAAATTATTTATAACTAATTATAATCTTATAAATGTTTTTGATAGATAAAAGAAGCAAGAGGGTGCTGGCCCGTAGAACAAGGGACTAGAAGCACATTAACAGCATGTTAATGGCACTAGCCAAAGTATATAGCAGGATTTACTGTTAGCACAGGATCTTAAACTTTTACCTCTATCAAAAACAAACGAAACTGTTATGCATAAAAATATAACACCAAAGTATCTTAGCACCATATCAACCTCAAAAATATTGTTACGGAGCCATGCAGGGCTAGTCCACAAACTACTACTAAACATAACAAAACCCCTCAAAATAGGGCAGGGGGACTGATAAACCATACTATCAAAAAAGTACCACAGCATGGACCAAAGAGTTAATTCTTTCCTCCCAGCTGCTTAGACAGCAGGGATCTCACCCATTCCTCCTGGAGGAACAGAAAAAGGTCTCTGTTGTCAGCATTTGCTTCTAGCTTGCCGTCAGACAGCTTCTCCTGCACATTGCAAAGGGTTAAAGCTGAGGCGTGCATCACTTTCAAGGAAAATTTGTTGGTCCTCTTATAGAGGTCCATCAGGTCCTTTTTTTATCTCCGCTATTTCTATTTCAATCTTCACAAACCTGCTCTTAAGGGTGCCAGCAAGGTTACTTTTTTCCTCCATAACAGGCGAAAGGGGTTTATCCTGGGGGTCTCCTTTGGGACTTTGGGGAGGGGTAAGGCTCATAGCTCTGTTAGGGTTGTTCATGGGGGTATTCTCAGTCGGGCTCCTATATCCTTCTGAAGAACTATTTTTAGACTCGGTGGAATGTGAGGCATTTTCAGACGGGGAGAGCTCTCTGGAGGCCATCTCCAGCATTTTGAGTTTACATTGCTCTTTGGCAATCCTATTAGACCGCCTTCGGCCTGTCTCGCTTAGGTCCACTTCAAGATTAACCAGGGTTTTGGTTATTTTCTTCTTTTTAGGCTTACACTCAGTCTTGGGGGTGTTATCAGCCTCTTTTCCATCCAAGTAGCCCACAGAGTCAGAAACATAAGAATCAACCAAATCCTCCTGAGTATGGGTGGGAAGCTTAATACTTTTTTTGCGGGCTTTTTTCTCACCAGTCTCAGGTCCTTGAGTGATCCGGATAGACTTAGAGGAGGAGTTGGACGTCTTGTCCATTTTACCAGCAGTCGTATCTTGGGACATCATCTGAATTATCAGAGGGGGTTGGGGGGCTGGGCATATGGCTTTATGAAACTGGTAGAGGTAGAGTAGGAGGCCTTGGTGGAGGATAACTCTGTCTGGGTTGCTTTTAATATCACTAATATTGCTTTCAATAGAGTGTAATAGATAAAAAGGAATGGAGATTAAGTCTTTGTTCCTAATGTGATTCAGGAATGGAAGGTGATAATTGTAGAAGACCGTGAACTTACCTTCGAGAGTGAAGTATTTCATAATGATGAGGCAGATTTTAGGCCAGAAGTCAAGCAATTCCTCTCTGTTGAAACCCCCCTGATTCCTAACCGCCAGCTCTCCTTCCTTGAAAAATTGTTTAAGACCAGTAGGGTCCACAGTCCGGCTCATTTTCTTGTACTTTCTTCCAACCATCGGAAGCCCAGTAGCCTCAGAAATAACCTCCTCGTTGATCTGAAAATGAATGCCTCCCATAGAGACTCTTCTGTTATTCCATGAGGTGACAAATTGTTTGGATATTCTTTTGTCATGGCCTCCCTTCATCCGTTCCATGAAACCCCAGATAGCAGACTCCTTACAATATATAATCTTATAAATGTTAAGTCTTATTCTATCTAATAAAAAAAATATAGTTTCTCTTTTATTTATATAGATATATAGCCCCTCTCTATATATCTTCCTATCCACACAAACGTCAGCACATACGTAGAAGACGTTGAAATTAAACAATGCATGAGGTATGACCAAATAAGTTGGCATATGATCCAAGGCACTTTCCAACTACTAAGATTTAAATCCATTTCCGCTTATGCAATCACGGTGGGAATAATTATGTGTCGTTTCATAACAATAAGGTGGTAAAGGTATTTTAGAAGCACAAATCATACTTTGGAATATATTTTCAACATTTTTATCTAATATTAAGGAAGCATACAAAAATTATATCATTCAAATTTTCTTAAGAGAAATTTGGTTTGTTAGATTTTGGTAAAGTTTTTGTTTTGTTTGATCATTTTCTTTAAGTTGTTAAGGACAAAATGAAGGAATGATTAGAGATTGAGAGTTTGTTTTTGATGGAATCCAAGTAGACCCTACTAAGATAGAGGTCATTATGAATCTGCCTACACCAAAAAAACAAAAGAATGTCCAAAGTTTTTTAGGACATGCTAGATACTACAAAAGGTTTATTAAAGACTTCAGTAAAATGGAAAGCCCCATGCATTCTTTTCTCACAAAGGATTCTGAATTTTTATGGACAACAACTTATGACGAGTCTTTCCTGCAGTTGAAGTCCATTCTTACTCAAAGGCCCATCCTAAGGGGTCCTAATTGGGCATTTTCATTTCATATTCATATTGATGCTTCTGATAATGTTTTAGGAGCTATTTTGGGTTAGAAAGAAGGTACTGTTGAACATGCCATCTAGTTCATCAACAAGAATTTGCAGGGACCTAACCTAAACTACAAAGTCATAGAGAAGGAACATCTAGATGTCATCTATGCCCTCAAAAATTTATGTCACTACATTACTGGTTACTAGATATTTATGCACACTGACCATAAAATCATTAAGTATTTGGCTAACAACCTTGCTATCACAGTGAGGTTAGCCAGATAGCTCCTGTTGCTACAAGAATTTAATATCACAATAGTGGATAAACTAGGAAAATCCAATGTAGTAACTAACTTCCTGTCATGATTACAGAATGCATATGATCCTCAAGTCATTGATGACAACTTTCCCGATGATCACTTGTTCTCCATTTTAGCTAATACCCCCTGGTATGTTGAGATTTCCAACTACTTAGTCTCTCAAAAGGTACCTCCACACTTCTCACCCAAATAAAAGAAGCTTTAAATAGAAAAAAACATTCAACTTTTCTTGGCTAGACAATTGTCTATTCTATACTGGCCTTGAACATATTTTAAGATGTTGTGTGAGGGAGGATGAAACATATGACATCCTTCATGCTTGCCATGATGATCCCTGTGGAGGAAATTTTGTAGAAAAAATAAAAAACAATGAAGGTGCTAGCCACTAGTTACTACTGTCCAACCTTGCATAAGAAGGCAACCAACTACAATTGAAAGTGTGACAAATGTCAGTGGATGGGAAGGCCAACAAAGTCTAACAAAATGCCTCTCTTCCTTCAAGTGTTAGTTACTCCATTTGATAAGTGAGGACTGGATTTTATAGGACCTATCAATCCACCATCCAATGAAAACTCCTATATTATGGCTTGCACTGATTATGTGACTAAGTGGGTGGAGGTCAGAGCTACAAAAAATGCCAGAGACAACAAGGTTGTTGAGTTCTTGTATGAAGAGATCTTTACAAGGTATGGTGTACCATGAGAACTAGTCATGAATCAGGGTGCTCAGTTTACCTCTACTCTGATCACTGTCTTGATGAATGAATACAACATTCGACAGAGAAAGTCTATCCCATATCATCTACAGGCGAATGGTCAAGAAAAGATCACTAACAGGGAGATCGAGGCCATATTGACTAAGATAGTTCAGCTACACAAGAATGATAGGATCAATAGGTTGCAAGAAGTTGTTTGGGCATACAAGACAACAAGGAAAACAATAAATGGATTCACAACTTTTGAACTGGTGTATGGAAAGTTTGTTGTGATGCCTATAGAATTTGTGCATAAGACATTACACACGGTATGACAGCTCAAATTAGATCTTCTTTTAGCTCAACAAGAAAGGCTCCTGTAGCTCAATAACCTGGATGAGATGAGAAAAATAGCCCTACAACAAAAAGAGTTGGTACAGATACAATGAAAGAAGTGGCATGATTCACACATTCAGAGCCAGAGGTTTGTTCCTGGTCATTGGGCTCTACTTTATGATTCAAGGTTTCAAGAAACAAAAGGTAAGATCACTACATGTTGGCTTGGAACTTATGAGATAGAAATAGTTATTGCTAATGGCGCAGTTCAGTTGTCTACAATCGACCCTGTGTGTTTTAAGCTACTGGTCAATGGCCACAAACTTTGTCTGTACCATAAACTAGTCACTAAGGTTGAGTTCCTGCGGCAGTTTGAGAATTTTCCTGTCGCAACTAAACCTCCTGCAGCTGATGAAACTCCTGCACCCAAAGACCTTCATGCAGCTGAATGGGAAAACCTTCCACTCTATTCATCTTTTTAACAAACTATGAAATGCATTCATAATAAAGTTTCCTTTTCCCAAGGAAACCATTCTCTTCTGTAATAAAAGATCATTTCATGTCACATCACATTTCTCTCTTCCACCCCTCATCCGTCCATGTCATCACTACCCCATGGCTCAACTTTTCTTGACATACGTCATCAAATCTTTCCGAGTTTAGAAATTAATTGGTAATTATATTCTAGGTACGAATACCCATTCATTTTATTAATAGATTACTTATTTTTTCATGATCATAGATTACTTTGTAATTAATATGACATTTATTCCAACATCACCGTAATTTTTTAGCATGCATGCGAGGACACATGCCACCTTTTTCGTAGGGGGCGGTCAATCTGTTAAATTACACCATCATTAATGAACCTTTCTCTCCTGCCATTATTCTTTAAATACATTATACTTTGTCATTAGTCTGAAACCATCCTTGCAAACTGATGTGACAAACCCTGCGTGTGAGCCTTTCTTGCCAACATTGTTTTTCAAAACCCAGCTTCAAGCCCCATTTTTCAAACTTATTCTTACCAAGAAATCTATAGAAACTGGTCCTTAGAAATCAGAAATTTAGTCGAGCTAGAACGGAATTTAGAACAGAAATTAGAAACAACATTTGAAGGGAAAGTTTATTTTGGGAAGCATTTGGCATTATCAGGTTTGGTATTCTTAGGGTTTCCACTGTTAGGATTGAAAGTTTTTGCAGCTCCAAAATAGGAAGGCCTCTTATCAAACATGAGCTGACTGATCACTGGTCTTTATTACAAGACCAGACAAGTGTGGAGACATTTAACAATGTCAGGTGGCTCACTTATTTTGTTTGATTGAATGGATATGATGAGGCAATAGCATTGGAGTTCCTCAAAACTCTAAACAATGGAGTAGGGCAAGTTAGGAGCCTAAGCATAGATGCTAGAGAAACACGAATTGCATAATTCTTAGGGCTTCCCACTATTGGAGAGGCATTTTCCCATGGGCATGATGCAAGGGCATCTTGAGAAAAGATCACTATCCCTACAGACCCAAGATTGGAGGCAAACAAACAAGGTGAATAGAGACTATCTCTTCCAGCTGAATACCCACAACTTGCGATTCACATCATCAGGTATTTAACTTGTGAAGGGTGGTTTTCCTACTTGCATACAATTAATTTAAAATTGCTAAGCCATTTATGGCATGGTCGCCTTGTAAATATTCCAAATTTTCTTTACTCTTTGCTAAATTTGAGTTCAAAAGAAGTAAAGAAGGGATGATAGAATACCGTAACCCACCATGGGTTAATTAAACTTCTGGTGGAAAATTCTTTATGGGATGCATCACCCTGCGTGTGAGCCTTTCTTGCCAGCATTATTTTTCAAAACCCAGCTTTGAGCCCCATTTTTCAAACTTATTCTTGCCAAGAACTCTATAGAAACTGGCCCTTAGAAATCAGACATTTAGTCAAGCTACAACATAATTTAGAACAAAAATCAGAAACAACATTTGAATGGCAAGTTTATTTTCAGAAGCATTTGACATTATCAGGGTTGGTATTCTCATGGTTGCCACTGTTAGGATTGGAAGTTTTTGCAACTATAAAATGGGAGGGCCTCTTATCAGACACGAGCCACCTGATCACTCATCTTTATTACAAGACCAGACAAGAGTGCAAACATTTAACAATGTCGGGTGGCTCACTTATTTTATTCGATTGAATGGATATGACAAGGCAATAGCATTGGAGTACCTCAAAACTCTAAACAATGGAGTAGGCCAAGTTAGGGGCCTAAGAATAGATGCTATAGAAGAAAGAATTGCATAAGTCTCAGGGCTTCCCACTATTGGAGAGGCATTTTCCCATGGGCATGATGTAAGGTCAGCTCAAGCAAAGTTCATTATCCCTATAGACCCAAGATTGGAGGCAAACAAACAAGTTGCATAGAGACTATCTCTTCTTGCTGAATACTCGCAACTTGCGATTCACATAATCAGGTATTTGACTTGTGAAGGGTGGTTTTCCTACTTGCATACAGTTAATTTTAAATTGCTCAACCATTTAAGGCATGGTCGCCTTGTAAATGTTCCAAATTTTCTTTACTCTTTGTTAAATTTGATTTACGAGATGCGTCACCAATAACCAATCATAAATCACTATTTTTTTTTCCCTTCGACTATTTTTAAAGTTTAAATATTTATTTATGAATTAAATATATTCTATAAATTACTTATCTCAATTAATGATTAGCTCAATCGATTTGGTTTATAGGACCCCTTTTTTCAGAGTATTGAATTTTTTTCCCCAATATTTGCAGAAACCAATATTAAAAAAATTAAAACATTTAAGACATTTATTGAGTATGTTAGGTGTATTATTTTTATTATTTTTTAAATATAATTTTATTCAAAATACTTATTTAAATTTTAAAATATTAATTTAATATGAATTTTTAATATTATAGTGATTGATATTATATATTATTATAAAATTTTATTCAAATTTATTTCAATATTTATCATATACTTATATATTATTTATTATATCTCCTTAAAAGTTTTTGATTAAGTAAAACAGGTTTTACAGGGTTCCTGAAACCCAAAACAGAGAATAGCAATAAAATAGTAAAAGCATCAAAAAAGTGCAAGTTCAAAGTTAGGACATGCCATGAAAGGCCAAAACAAAAAGAAAGCTAGACTTCTAAAAAGCAGAAATAAATAGGATCAACAAGTAAAGCTAGGGAACCTCAGGATAAGTCCACCATGATTTTGGCCGCCTTGGCCTCCTTCAACTCCATACTGGCAGCTGAATTTTTGATGTCCTGGATCACCATCTCTAGATCCTTGTCTTTGGTGTTCTTTGTCTTGGCTCGAGTTCACTTTCCAGGCCCCTGCTCAATGTTCTGCCATGTCTTGGTATTCTTACTAATAGTGTCTTTCCCAACCAGTTTCTCCTCCAGCTTACCAATCTGTGCATTAGTTTGTTCTCTGGTCTTTTTGAGAGTGTTATAGAGTTGATTAGCTATTTTATTAAGGGTTGTTTCAACCCTTGTCATGCTTTCCTCTAGCTTTTGGATGCGGGTGCACAGGTTGCTAACTTCCTCCATTTCATTGTTCTTGTTTCCCATGTTAGTGCCTTTTACCCTGTTTGAGGTCTTCCACCTCGTGATAGAGCTACTTGATAGTCTTGTAGTTGTTGAGTATGCTATTTCTTGAGTTATTTAACAGGTCCATATCAAATTCCCTTGTTCTATCACTAAGCACAAACAGAGAGGGGTCAATGAGCTCATCTAACTTAATGCTTCCGCCATCTTCCACCAGAATTTTGGGATTTATGATCTCTCTGGTTATCCCCATTTTAGCCGTCTTTGTGTTGAAGTCTCTCCACCCTATTATCTTTCCCTTATCCATCATGTAACAACAAAACTCCTTGTCCTGTTCCATCCTAGCCTTGGTCTGGTTCTGCATTGAAGGGTTTTTGTCCTGAACATGGGAAGTGCTTTGAAAATTATCTTCTGAGTATGACCTATCAACAATGTCTTCCCTATCCTTATTCTTCTTTTTTGGGAGATTACCAGAATTGGGGAAATTTCTCTTTTTTCTTTTCCCACCAGTGGGAAGCTTCTCACTTTCATATTCCATGTCATCCTCTTTGTATTCCTCTTCAGAGAAAATAATTGTAGTGCTCTATTTTTTTGGGGTTACCATGGTCTCCGTTTTAATTTTCACCCAGGTACGCTTTTTCTTCTTTGAGGAGGAACCCTGTAAGGTCTTTTTATTGTCATAATCTTCATCATCCTCTGAATGTAGGCCCGTGCTATCCTTAGTGTCTGAGGGGATGTAATTTGAGCCTAAAATCTTCATTTTCTCTTTCTGGTTCACCTCTTTACCCATAATCTGGGCTTTAAAGTAATCATAGATGAGCACTAAGAGCCCTTCATGCAGAGTGGGGTTAGCTATGGATTTTTCTCTATAGCCATTAATATTATCATTAATGGAAGCATAAAGGTAAAAAGGGATAGAGATCAACATGCCATGGTAGAAATGGTTCAAAAGCATGAAGTGATGAGTGTGGATTCTATCAAAACTGGCATCAAGGGTTATGTAATAGATGATGGCTCAGAGCACAAACCACCACAACATTTTCAACCCATTAGGCAAGTAATGGGTGTCGACTTTGGTGAGCTCTTCCTTTTCTTCATCATCTCTTACAAAGTCATTGATGGCAGCATCCAAAATCTTGCGGTCCCTATAGAATTTTTTCACAACTATGGGAGTACCCGTCACCGCCGAGATGACTTCTTCAGTCATAGTAAACTTTCTGCCCTCTATTTTAATGATACCCTCGTTCCAATTTTTGACGAAAAGCTTGGTAACAGATGACTTTCCGCCATGGAGCCTTTCAATAAAGGTGGAAATGCCCCCATTCTTGAGGTACTTCCAGACCTTTGTGCGCCTTTTCTATTTTTTTCTATCCTTCGCAGGTTCCCTCCTGTGCCTTTCTCCGCCCATAGCAGAAAGATTGAGAATCGTTAGCAAGGGCAAGCTTATGCAGATGTCTAATATCTCAGGATATTTCCAGAAATGCCGACTGTTGTGCCTTATGTCGTAAGTTACCTTTTTCCTTTATTACTAGTATTTTCTTATATGAATTTTAAAAGTTAAATAATAATATTAATAAAATATAACTTAATTATATATTATATGACATAAAAGATTTAATAACATTATCTATATATGTATTTTTAAAAGTTATCTATATTAAATTATTAAAATTTTCATATAATATACATATTACAATTTCTAAATTATATAATATTTTGTAATATAATTATTATAAAAATAAATTAAAATAATTCTTATATTCTATTATAATGTACTATAACGCAAGTACACACCACTACATGGCACTTGTTACTCATGTAAATTATATGATTATCGTTGTGACATAAACAAATAAGTCATGTTATATTGACGATAAAAAAAAATCATTAATTAGATTAAATTTTGTGGTTGTCCTCAAACATTTACAAATATGTTTTAAATATAATAGCTATAAGATACCTCACTAGGCACATCACATCATATCAAATGGCGGAAGGCCACATGAGGCCAAGAAGGATGGTAGATCCACCCTTGAGCCTAGGGTAGAGGATCATTGGGCACCCTATTATAGTTTTCCCCCACCTATACATTGAGGTATTGTTGGGATGGATTCAAAGGAATCTCAATCATAGAAGAGTGAGTAAGAGTGACATGATGAAGAGGAACTTTCGGGCACTCTATCATGTCCCGTATCCAGGTAACAAATTAGACATGTTATATGATTAAAATGGTTATAAAACCCTAGTAATGGTTGATATTATGAATCGTATCTGCAATATTTGTTTGACAAGATTGCAGAATCTCAACAGGGATTTATCTTGCTTTACATCATTTCAAGTAAAGTTATATCTCTACAAGTCATCCCCAATTGTGTTGGATACATCTACATGGGCTCTTTGCATGGGTTTGAACATCAATTTCAGCTGTGAAACTCTACATGGCATTAATTGTTTTCTTGTCAAAGGAATTTCCTATATGGCCTATTGTGATTTGGCGTCTCAATGATGTGCATACATTTTGTACTACAAGTGCATGTCTCATCATTAATCATCTTAATTATTAACTAGTTTTTTGGATGCTACAGTAAAATAAAATCATTGAAGATGAACAAATGCTTTTTATAATAAAATATCCACAACTAAAACACGAGGTTACTCGTATCAGTTATTAGCACAGACCAATTGCAATAAAGTATGTAGATGAAATGGACTGTTTAACATCAATGAGAGGACTCATGGGTAAAGAAAAATGAACATAATGTTAATTTCAACATTTTTATCTAATATTAAGGAAGCATACAAAAATTATATCATTCAAATTTTCTTAAGAGAAATTCGGTTTGTTAGATTTTGGTAAAGTTTTTGTTTTGTTTGATCATTTTCTTTAAGTTGTTAAGGACAAAATGAAGGAATGATCAGAGATTGAGAGTTTGTTTTTTTTATAATTAAGCCGATAGGCTTACTCCCGGGGAGATGCGTGTCGTGATTTTGAGACATTCCAGCAGTCTTACGCCGGGAAAGGTCAAAACGGTGCCGACAAGTCGTGAAACGCGGTATCGGCTTGCCCAAATCTCTGACAAGGCCAATGTTTGGGTGGCTAACAAAGAAACTCCCATCAAAGACATGCCCGCCGTTTTTACGCTCTCTTCAACTGGTTATCTCACTGTCTGTGATTTGCAAGGACAAGACATTTGGTCGAGTAATAATACTCAGCAAGAAAAGGCGTCTAGGGCTTCTATACTCGACACTGGTAATTTTGTTCTTTTTGGCGTCCAAAACACTTCTGAAGTTGTCTGGGAGAGCTTTGCAGATCCCACAGATACATTTTTGCCTACCATGAAGTTTTGGAAGGGCTTGAAAATAAGCTCTTGGAAGAGTTCGGTGGATCCAGCGCCCGGGCCCTTCTTTCTCCAAATGAACCCATCCCCAGGAAAGAAAGACATCTCTCTGCAGTATGAAAATGGTGCTTCATATTACAGCTCGGGAGAGTGGACTGGTAGCTACTTCACCTCTTTCCCAGCGTCTCTTTCTGATCCCATTTTCAGTGAGGAATTAGTAGTCTTCTCTCCCACAAGAATCTACTACACATATGTGCTTAACCCCGGACATACGATGCTGGTGAGGGTAGTTCTCAACCCCAACGGCGAGCTATCAGTCTATGTATGGATTAATAATAATAGCTGGAGCCTCATTTGGTTTCAACCCCAATCAAGCTGTGGCATCTGTCAAAATTCCTCTATCATTTATGTTTTAATGGATATCCATACTTTATTCCAGAATCCCCATGTTGGCACAAGCGGGGAGGATGCTAGCAAAGTTGTGGAATTTGGCTTTACACCGGCCAATTGCATTTTCTCGAATGTCTCTAAAGCCTTTTCAACAAATCCATTTTTGTATAAAGCCTACAATCATTGCAATGCACGAGAACAAAGTTTCTTTGCGGCATTCTGTCAAACAATTCACAGGCT
>MU228404.1:522573-533008 GCA_018584345.1 Thuja plicata
TATATATATATATATGTACATATATATATATATACATATATATATACATATATATATGTGTGTATGTATGTATATTTGTATATATATGTTAATATTTAAATGAGAGAGTGTATATATATATATATATTTAATATATATAGGTATATCTATATTCATATAAATATATATATACCAATATATATAGGTATATGAGAATAGAGGTATCTGGAAGACAATGAGCGTTAAGATTTGGTTAGTTACCAATTAAAAAATCAAATACTGAGATTGAACCACTTCACCTAATATAACCATGTTTCTTCTAGGAATTTCCATTATATTGTAAGTTACAGTATTTTCTTAATGTGTTTAGGCATTTAACGCCAATTACTTACTTTCTTTTTTGGGAGGACATATCAGCTACCTAAAAGATGATTAGTGCTCAACCTTTGCATTAACAAATACACTACTTAATAATATTACTACATCCATATATAACATTCTAGGCTTCTAAGAAGCAATTTACATATTACAAAAAAAAAAATTCCTATATTCATGTCGCTATCTAGAATATAAAGAGTCTTAGTATCCCTATTCTGGCATAATGGAATACCCATTCTATCTATTGATTTAATGACTACCCATATGTATTTTGCTAAGGAAAAAAACAAAAATATATCTATGGTGCATTGTCTATTGGCTATAGTGCTTAATCTTTCTGTAGCACTTGACTGCTCCATGCTTCATCTTTCTTTCTTATAATGAAAATGGAGTCATCTTCAGGCACTCATTTTAGGAATTCCAAGAGCATTTCTTCACATCTGGGGCTATGATATGAAAATCTTCCCTTTCTTCTTTATCCATTTCTTCTTGAATTTCATATCCTTCAACTCTCCAATAGTCTAATAGCCATTCCTTCTCCATTTCTTCTTAAGGAGTTCTTTGTATAGAAAATCCAAGTTTCTAGACATTTCAGGCCAAAATTCATTGAAACGTCTTTCATCATTAAACATCATCATAGGGATTCACTGAGAATTTAAGATTATCTTGAGATTCTCTATCTCTGTCTTCATTGTGATCTCTAGGTATAGAATTGTTAGTTGATTGTTTATACTATGAACCATTTTTTCTAGCCCTCCTTAGATCCTCCTCAAAGATAATCTTCACTATTTTGATGATATCTTCTTTCTTACGACTAGCAAAGGTGGAAAGATCAATAAATTATCCCATTATATTCCCATTTGTTCTGAAAGTGAACTCATTATCGAAGTGTTGATCTCTTAGCTGATGAGGAGCTCTAACTACAAGAGCACTCTTTCTCTAACTAAGACCTATATTTGGTCTTCCTAGGGTATCTTCCTCTACCCGATCCAGAGGACAACTCTATGATCCCCTACTTCCCTTAGATCTCACCACCAATTTCAAAATACTCTCCTTTCCTTCTCAATCGTACAATGCACCCTTAGGCTCCATTGAACCACTTTTCTCCCAATCCACTCTTGGCAATAGGTATAGGATTCCTGACCTTTCCTACGTCACTTTCAATTGAATATTAATCGACTTGGATGGATTCTTTAAAAGGTTTCTAGTCGATTTCATAGTTTTCTTGTTTTGAGGGCTTATAGCCTTTTTGGTCAATTAGGCCTCCTAGAAAATGATTTTCTTTGATTTCTTCATGAATTCTCTTAACAACTCTCTGAATCAACTATGGATTCTTCATAAGGCCAACCTAGGCTCTAGGATTTTCTAGGTTTTAAACCCACACCTTGTATGTACATAGGACTTTGATGAAACCCCTATTTTTAAGGGTTTTAGGATCATGTTTGACACTAGTCTAAGTTCTTTGATTGCACAAAGTGTTCCAATCAACTCCACTATCCTTCTCCTTGCATTTAGTTATCAAGGATACACACCTCTACATGTTCCCACCATTGATTTGTTCAATCTAATCCAATTATCAAGCTTTCTTGCTACTGTTATGTACAAGCTCCTAACCAGAATATCACTGCACTCGCCTAGGGCTTGTTGGAAAAAATTATCTCTCCTATATTCACAGACCCCAAAACACACATTTACAATATTTACACTGTCTCCTACTTGATTTCAAGTGGCCATAGTTTTACAGCCACGGGAACTCAAGAGGGACACATATTTAAAAGTGTGGACCTGAACAGATCAGTGAAACAGTGAAACTCAAAGAATTTACAAAATGTAAAATGGAAGTAAAAATATACAAAAATAACTCCACAAAGAACTTCTAAATGGAAAAACACAAAGTCTCATTGCATTAATTCATGCCATTCAATCCATTAAAGTTTTGGATAAAGGCTCTAATTCAAAATACAGTCAATTTCTTCCTCTCTTCCAAACTCAGTCCGTACAATAAAAATTCCAACCCTTAGATTAGGGTTTTTTGACATTTAATAGGTTACCCCTATGTGTTCAAACCCTAAGGTCAGGTCTAGAACACATTTAAATCTATTTCCTCAATTCTAGGAAATGTTGTCAAGACAACTTTGCAAAGTTGTAAAGTTGTCATGAGCAAATTTTGTCATTTTGACATTCCACTACTTAAAATGGTTTCATTTGACTATAAACCAATACATAGGACCTTTAAACACTTAAAAACACCAAAATCACAAGTGCCACTCCATTTTGGATTTTTGGTCAACCTTTGACCCTTTTATTGACTTTCTAGGACTTAAGCTCTTAGATCCTAATTGATCACACCAAACTCTAAACTCTAAACATTATTACCACTAAACACACAAAAAACAACCTTGGGACTTTATATTTATTCCTTATTACCTTGGTGGTTTTCTAAACCAACCTACAAGCCAAAATGCTTTAAAGATCTTCACAAGACCTTAAGGTGCTCATGCACCATCCTCCCCCTGCAATAATAAAATTAGGGTATATTAGGTGTGATGAACTAAATGCTTATTCCATGCTTCCTAAAGTCTCCTTCTACTATCCATGTAGCCTCTGACTTAGGTTTGTGTTTCTATTTCACCAAGTGTTCCATGTAGACTTTTTCCCTTGTCTCCTTCTTCACTCTTGAATCCAAAATCGTTTCCACTTGTGGCTTAACTTGAACAGGTACTCTAAGTTCTTCCACATCCTTAGTTACCTTTGTACTATACTCTTCCTCATCCATCTCTATTCCTTTGTATTTAATCCATTCCTTCGCATTGAAAATGGGAGAAATGGACATATCCTTTGGTAGTTCTATCTTGTATGCATTGGAGCCATACTTAGCTAACACTTTACATGGTCCAATCCTCTTCATTTTATTTTGATTGGTATCCCCTTTTGTAGCCTAGAATTTTTCAAGAACATCATCACCAAGTCTCCTACCTAAAATTGTAAGTCTCTTCTCCCTTCATCCTTCTTGGATTTCAACTTCTCATTAGCCTCCATCAATGTCTGCTTAACTTGCTCATGGACTTCTCTCATTGACTATGCAAAGTCATCTGCATGTCCATTATTCCCCTCATATCCTTTTAAATCTCTAAGCTCAAAGACACCCCTTGGATGTAACCCATACATAATCTCCAATGGATTGTTACCAGTAGTCCTATTTGTGCTATCATTATAGACAAATTCTACCTGTGGGATGACTTCTTCCCATCCTTGCCCATATTCCTTGGTTAAACAAATTGAAAAGTTTCCAAGAACCCTATTTACTAACTCTTTCTGACCATTCATTTGAGGATGATATGCAAAACTATGAGACAAGTTAGTTCATAGTCTTCACCATAGGGTCTTCCAAAGGTGCCCCATAAACTTCACATCTCTATCTTTAACTATGCTCATTGGAAATCCATGTATCCTTACTATCTCCTTGAAGATAAGGTGGGGAATGTGACTAGCATCATGTGTTGTCTTACATGGGATGAAATGACTCATCTTACTGAATATGTCCACTACCAAAAACACACTGTCCAAACCATTTGGAGACCTAGGTAATCCCACTATGAAATCCATACTTATGCACTCCCCTGGTCTATTTGGGATGGGAAATGTTTGGTAAAAACTTGCATTTGATGATGTCACCTTTGCCTTCTGACATACCCCACACTGCTCCACATATCTCCTTATATCTTTTTGCATTTTAGGTCACCAATAGAATCTCTCCACTAGGTCTAGGGTCTTGTTTAACCCAAAGTGTCCACTCAAAATTCCATTGTGATTATCTTGGATGAGGTTCTCACTCATGGAATCCCATGGAACACATAACTGTTTAACTTTAAACAATAAACCATTTTGTAAGGTATAGTCTGCATATTCACTATGAAAGTAATTTTCAAAATCATTACACACCTTATGGATCTCTGAGAAATCTAAATCTCCTTTATAGAGTTCCTTGAATCCTTCAACCCCTGTACTCTGTAATTGTATCTCCTGGATGGTAAGCAATCTCCTACTAAGGGAATCTGCTACCTTTTTTATTTACCCCCTTCTTGTGCTTGATCATAAAAGTGTATGATTGCAAAAATTCCATCCACTTTATATGCCTCAAACTAATTGTTTCCTTTGTATTTATGTAGCTTAGGGCCTAGTTATCAATGTATACCACAAATTCTTTTGGTAACAAGTAGTGTCTCCACTTACTAAGTGCTTCCACCAATTCATAAAGCTCTAGATCATAGGATAAGTATCTAGACTTTGCTTCATTAAGCCTTTCACTAAAGAAGGCTATTGTTCTTCCTTCTTATCTTCGGACTGCACCCACTACTATGTTTCTAACATCACATTCCACTATAAATAATTTATCAAAACTTGGTAAAACTAGTATTGGTTGGGTGGCTACTTATTTCTCCAATCTCTCAAATCCTTCATTGGCTTCCTTGGTCCATACAAACTTTGTCTTGACTCCACCCTTAATGGTATCTAGGAGAGGTGCACAAATTTCATTGAATCTCCTCACAAATTTCCTATAGAATTGGGCTAACCCATGGAAGCTTCTCACTTTAGTCCTTGTCTTAGGAGTAGGACAACTTAATATGGCATCCACTTTTCTCTTTTCCATCTTCAAGTCACCTTGGGATACTACAAATCCTTGGTAAACTAGTTCTTGTTTCATAAACTCACTCTTTTCAAGATTTATGGTGAGCTTCTCCTCTTGTAACCTTTTCAACACAAGTTCTAGGTGCTTCATGTTCTCCTCTTTTGTTTCTCTAAAGATGAGGATTTCATCTAGGTATACTACCACAAATACCCGTATATAGTCTTTTAGAACCTCATTCATCACCCTCATAAAAGTCCTAGGTGCATTTGTAAGCCCAAATGACATTACTAACAACTCATATAACCCCTTTGTGGTTTTAAAATTTGACTTCCACTCATCACCCTCTTTCATTCTAATATGATATTATCCACTTTTTAAATTAATTTTTGAGAAGTACTTAGCACCCCATAAGCAATCCATTAAATCTTCTATTCGAGGAATAGGAAATCTATATCTAATAGTTATTATATTTACTTTCCTAGAGTCAGTACACATTCTCCACTTACCTCCCTTCTTAGGAGCCAACACCACTGGGACATCACATGGGTTGATGCTCTTCCTTATCAGACCCTGGTCCAATAGCTCATGCACTTGCCTTGCAATCTATTTGTTCTTTTCTGGTGCCATTTTGTATGCAGCCTTGTTAGGCAATGATTCCCCTGGCACAAAAGTCAATTTGATGACTAATTTCTCTTTTGGGTGGTATTTTAGCTAGAGTCCCTTCACATATGATGTATTGGAACTGATCTAGCAACTGCTTCACTTCTGCAGGCATGGGTGATTATTTAGGTGTCTCTTCCTCTTTTGGCTTCACCAAGATTGCATAGCCAATCCCTTCTTCCTCCTACATGTCCTTGAGGAATTCTTTCCCACTAATTAGTAGGGTATTGGAGTCCTTCTCCACTTTTTCCTCCTCTATCAAATACTGTATCTTATAAGTTACTCCATTCTTCTTAAATGAGTACTTATTCTCCTTACCATGGTGAAATGCCTCCCTGTCGTACTACCATGGTCTTCCAAGCAACACATGGCATGCATCTATTGGTAGTACATCACAAAGTATCTTGTCTTGATACTTTCCAATAATAAACTCAACCCACACTTGTTCATTCACTAGTATATTATATCCCTTATTCAACCAAGTTACCTTGTAAGGAAACACATGGGGTATCTTCACCAATTTCAGCTTTTGTACTGCTCCCTCTAAGATCAAATTATCAGTAGATCCGGAGTATATTATAACTCTGCATACTTTACCAAGAATTTTGCACTTGACCCTAAAAAGAGCCCTTCTTTTCTTATGTTCATCCCTTGTAAAGGTTCCTTGATTAGAATCCTCCCAAGCATGAGGTTCTCTCCCTTCTCTGAATCCAAACTTACCTCTGACTATTAAGTCATATCCTCTTCTTGCACATAAGCAATCTTCTTCTTACTTTTTGAAAATGTTGGCTTATCCGAACACCTATAGGCAGGGTGACCTAATTGGCCATAGTTATAGCACTTCATTGAAGGAAAATGTGAGCTTCTTCCAAATCCACCCGATCCACCTCTTCCACCATTTTTTAAGCCTCTACCTCTGTTATATCCTCCTCTATTACTCGACTCATAGTTTTTTTCCATAAAATTATAATCTCCTTGGCTTTGGGTTTCATTGTTCCTTTCACTACAACCACCTCTATGTCCTCCTCTACAGTCTCTACCTATTCCTCTTTCCCTAGAGTTGGAGTCTTGCTTCTTTCTGAGTTTTTCTTCCACTTTAAGGTCCATTTGAAAACACCCATGGATGGAAGTTAAGGTAAAGAGGGTTAACTCTTCTTGTATTTTCCACCTAAGGCCATTGAAATACCTAGAAACTTTGATTCTTTCTACCTCCTGCACTCTTGACCCAAGGCATAGATTTTGGAACTCTTCAATATAGGATGCCACATCTAGATCTTTTAGTATGAGATTCTTCCTTCTTTTGTACAATTGGATTTCATAATCCTTTGGTAAATAGTTCTGTTTCACCTTAGCCACCATAGCTTTCCAAATTTCTATTGGCTTCTTTCATTCCCTTTCTCTTTCTTATTGCAAGAATTCCACCAAGTTAATGCTTTTCCTCATAGCCTTGACTTGGCTATCTTCATCTTCTATGCCTTTGTGATCCCATCACATTCAAAATAGTTTTCCATTACCTCAATCCACTTGATCACTAACATTTCATCCATTTTTCCATAGAATACTGGAATGCCTTCTAGTGCCTTGCAACTTAATGCCTTGAGGGCCTGAAGGAATGGTTCCTCAGGTAATCGAGGGTTAGGCTCTAGTTTTTCCTCCTCTTTAACTTGACTCTTTCCTTTATCTTTTTCCTCTCCTATTAATTCTTTCATCTTGCTTGTTGTCTCTACTACTTTTGCTAACTTTAGCTTCATCTCCTCCATAGCTTCTCGAAGAAGTCTATTCTTGAATTTCTACTCTAACAAGTCCCTTTCCAGATATGCATTAGTCACCATGGTGCTTTCTCTAATGGATTCACTTCTCTCTATCATACACTAACCACTTCCCAAGTCTTTCAATGACTCTAATAGAAATTTGATGGGGAGCTCTAACCACAAGAGAACTCTTTCTCTAACTAAGACCTATCTTTTTTCTTCCTAGGGTATCTTCCTCTACCCTATCCAGAGGAAAACTCTATGATCCCCTGCTTCCCTTAGAACTCACCACCAATTTAAAAACACTCTCCTTTCCTTTTCAATCCTACAATGCACCCTTAGGCTTCATTGAACCACTTTTCTCCCATTCCACCCTTGGAAATAGGGATGGGATTCCTGACCTTTCCTTGGTCACTTTCAACTGAGGCCAATTCACTTGGATGGATTCTTTAAAAGGTTTCGAGTCAAGTTCATAGATTTCTTGTTTTGAGGCCTTGTAGCCTTTTTGGTCAATTAAGCCTCTTAGAAAATGGTTTTCTTGGATTTATTCACAAATTATCTTAAAAAATCTCTCAATCAACTATGGATTTTTCATAAGGCCAACCTAGGTTCTAGGATTCTCTAGGTTTTAAACCCCCACCCTATTCGAACATATGACTTTCACAAAAACCCTTTTTTAAAGGTTTTAGGAGCATGTTCACCAGTCTGAGTTCTTTGATTTCACAAAGTGCTCCAATCAACTCCACTATCCTTCTCCTTGCATTAATTTATCAAGGATACACACCTCTACATTCTCCCACCATTGATTGGTTCAATCCAATCCAATTAGCAATCTTTCTTGCTATTGTTCTATACAAGATCCTAACTAGAATGTCACTGCACTCGCCTAGGGCTTGTTGGAAAAAATAGCTCTCCTACATTCACAGACCCCAAAACACATATTTACAATATTTACACTCTCTCCTACTTGATTCCAAGTGGCCATAGTTTTCCAACCATGGGAACTCAAGAGGGACACATATTTACAAGACTGGCCCTGAATATATCAGTGAGACAATGAAACTCATTACAAAATGTACAATGGAAGTAACAATCCACAAAAACTAACTACACAAAGAACTTCTATATAGAAAAACACAAAGTCTCAATGCATTCATTCATGCCATTCAATCCATTAAAGTTCTACATAAAGGCTCTGATTCAAAATACGATCAATTTCTTCCTCTCTTCCAAAATTAGTCCATACAATAGAAAATCCAACCCTTAGATTATGGTTTGTTTGACCTTTTATAGGTTACCCCTACATGTTCAAACCATAAGGTCAGGACTAGAACACATTTAAATCTATTTCCTAAATTCTAGGAAATGTTGTCATGACAAAGTTGCAAAGTTGTCATGAGCAACTTTTACAAATTTTGTCACTTTGACATTCCACTACTTCCAATGGTTCCATTTGTTTCTATACCATTAAATATGAGCTTTAAACACTTTAAAAAAACAAAATCACAAGACCCTTTTGTTCACTTTCTAGGACTTAAGCTCTTAGATCCTAATTGATCACACCAAACTCTAAACTCTAAACACTATTACCACTAAACAAACACAAAAAAACCTTGGGACTTTATATTTAGTCCTTAGTACCTTGGTGGTTTTCTAAAACAACCTACAAGACCAAATTCTTTAAAGATATTCACAAGACCTTAAGGTGCTCCTGTACCATTGGCCCTTTCTCTAGTACCCTTCTTGCAGAATCAGAGAGTGAGTTAGTTAACATTAGATTCCATCATTCTGGTTTTATCACTCCCTTAAATTCCATAGCATGATGGTCATTAAGAATAAATGTAATAAGCCTAGATTCCATCTTCTATTCTATAGTTCACAAACTTCTTACAAGGTTCTCAACTCTAATTTTAGAAATATGTTGAAGCCTCCGCATATAGATAATCGTTTGTGTAAATGTATTTAATGACAAATATAATGATTACACTTACATCCTACTCTCTACAATATTTTAGGATTTCATACATAATGATCATGTTATTATACCACACTTCAATATTAATTGTTGATAGCTAGGTTCCACACTTTATTTTCTAACATTTATAGTTACCTACTCGTGACATGATGTTAATCTTAAGCCATTTGGCTTACATAAAGAGATACATAAAGTCCTTAATATTTCACTTTGTTGGATTCTTGGAAATATTTATTGCACTAGAGTTATCACAATAGATAATCACTGGTTCTGAGATCTTCATATGCATACCTTCCAGCAATTGTTTGATCCAAGCAATATTTGAGAAGTTTGCAGTAGCAACAACGTATTCTACTTTTGCAGTCAACTGTGAGATGCATCCTTGCTTCTTTCTAATCCATGTGACAAGTCTATCACCCATAAAGAATGCTCCTCTAGTTGTGCTCTTTCGATCATCAAGATTTCCAGCCCAATCAGCATCGATAAACACCTTAAGTTCAAATTTGCCTTCTCTTCTATACCATAAGCCAAATTCCTCAATATTATTTAGATATATTAGAATTATTTTCACAGTATTCATATGTGATTCCTTGGGGTCAACATAAAATCTAGCAATAATTCCTACTACATGTGCAATATCTGGTCTAGTGTGTACAACATACATGAGTTTTCCAATCATTGATCTATACAAAGTATGATTTACCTATGTTGTCTTGTCTTCCTTTGTTAATTTGCATCCAGTAGCCATCAGTGTTCCAACTAGTTAGGAATCTTCCATCTTGAATATTTTCAGGACCTCTTTTTTGTATTTGGACTATGTAATGAAAATACCTTCACTTTGTTGAATGATCTGTAGACCAAGAAAGAACTTGATCTCTCCAAACATAGATATCTTGAATTATTTGTTCATCTCATCAGAAAATGACTTACATAGGATATCATTGCCTCCAAATATGATGTCATCAACAAATATTTCAGCAATCAAAGTGTTAGCATCAATATCTTTTTTCAAATAAAGATTACTATTTTCACTAGTCCTTATGAATCCAATACTTATTAGAT
>MU228404.1:543565-563046 GCA_018584345.1 Thuja plicata
TTTCCTATGAAGTGCCAACACTTCTTAAAAAGATAGCATAAAAACCATCTGGGCCTGGATATTTATGCAGATTCATCTACTTTAAGGCTACTTTAACTTCTTCACACGTGAATTTCTCTATTAAAATATTATTATGTTTTTTTGTGATGACTCTAGGAATGTTCTCTAGCAACACCATTTGTTCGTCCAGGTTAGAAATCCCATGGCTGTTAAGGATATTACACAAGTAACTTTCTACTTCAGTCACAATCTCCTTAGTGTCATTGAGGATATGTCCCATTTTGTTTTTAATGCTTGAGATTCTATTAGTGCTTCTTCTTTGTTTAGTTCTATTATGGAAAAAAAATGCATTTCTGTCTCCTGCTTCGAGCCAAGTTTCCCTAGATTTTTGTGTCCAAAAAATTCTTCTCTTGCTAATCTTTCCTCATATTATAAAAGAAGTTCCTTTTCTTTGAGGTAGAGACCTTCATGCATACCTGATTGAGTAATCTAAGAATTCACATACTCAACTCTTCCTTGAGATTTAATTTTGAATCACAAATGTTTCCAAACTTGTTTGAATTCCATTCTAGCAGTCTCCTTTTGATCACTTTCAGCTTGCTTGCTACTATAAACATCTTAGAATGTGTTACCTTAGATTTAGACGAACATTGATCTATCAAATTGAGGATGTTAGATTCTCTAAGCCATGCTTGCTCAAATTTGAAAGGGTATTTTTTGGTTTTGATTCCATTAGAATTCTAAGTTGCGTCGGGTAGTGATCAGATCCATAAATAGGAAAAATCTTTGCTTGAAAGGTATGGTCAATATCAATAAGACTATCTTTAAGGAAGAACCTATCTAATTATTTTGCAATGTTGCAGAAGCCTTGTCTCATGTTATTATGTGTGAAGGTATTGTCTTCGGTTGGAATCTCTAGAAGGGAATTTCTATCTCTCCAAATGGTGAAATCTCTAGTAGCCAAGAGGAGTTTGTTGCTGCCACCTCTTTTTTCTGTTATTTTTGTAATGACATTGAAATCACCTCCTAAGATAAAAACTAAATCCGAGTTATGTTTAAGGAAGGTCTCTATTTCATGCCAGACTATTATCTTACCCTTGTTTTGAATTGGACCATACACATTAATAAGGTTGAACGTTAGGTTATTTCTAAATTTTTTTACTTGTCCACGCATCCAAAATCGCCTTTTCTCTGTAATTTTTTTTGCTAGGCCCCGAGGATCCCAAATAATTTCCAAACCTCTCGATGCCCCACTCGTTGATGATCCCTCAAGTTCCCTGAATCCTAGTTTTTTTTTAAAGTTTAGCATTTTTGTCCTATCCATCTTAGTTTCTTGAATCAAAATTATATCTGAATTTGAACTATTAATGTAGCGTTTAATTATTCGCTACTTTTTAGGGTCATTCATGCCCCTAAAATTCCATGTTAGGATATTCATGGCTCAGTGGGAAGGTTTTTCCCCTTCCCTACATTCAAAAGTGATGTTATCTTAATCTGTCCTGTAGCCTCTCCTGCTAAAGATCTTAATTCTTCATTTGGTTTTCTTCCCCTCTTTTTTTTTTCTTTGCACAGTCCAGAGAGCCTCTACTATCCTTATTCAAGACAATACCAAATGTTTCAGGATCTTGCATTTCCATATTCTCTAGACTTACTAATATTTCTTCAATTCCCATCCCTGCTTCCTCACAGTTAACTGCCTTGATTCCTTCAATAAGGAGTTTCTTCTACAAATCCAACTCTTTTTTATCACAAACATCATCTAGAAATTGTTTCATCAATTCATTTGTTAGAGTTTCACCAAGATAGTCAAAAATATTCTTGACTTCTTTCCAAATTTTATCTATGTCAAAATTACCTGATCTTATTTCTAAATCCCCTGTTGAAAACTCTATAGAAATTGGTCTTTTATGGCTTTCCTTGATTACCACTGAAACCCCATTAGAGAAATCAAACAGAGGATTGTGTTGGGTCTCGATGGGAGGGACCACTACGAATGTTTCTAGAAGAGGAGGAAGATTTGTTACATCAAAACCTAATGTAATTATACTCTTATTACTAAGATTGTTCTGTGAGATAGATTGGGATGATACATCTGCATGGGGTGATGCAATAATTGATAACATTCACCCTTCATCCTGCAATAAGGGATTAACTTCTTAGGCTACAACCTTGCAAAAACCATTATTAGGAAGGTTAGAAGTAGATACCAAACCATCAACATCCATGGAAGAAATAGGTTGTTGAGGAGCCATCTTGATCCCAACATCCTCACCTATGTGTTCCAGGGGTTCAGAAGGAGTAAGAAAAAAAGCCATCTTCGTCATCAAAGAAAGAAACTTTGAGTTTATAAGGATTGTTTATACCTATAATCTCATTGTTAGTTCTAAGGTTATGCACAGGATGAAATAATTCCTCTCTAATCTCCACCTCTAGATCATCTAGATCTAAATCTTCTCTAAGAATAGTCAGGTAAATTGTGTATGAGGAAGCCTTACCTCTGATCTCTAAAGGTTTAAGATTTTTAGTTGTCAACTTTATTCTAACAATAATTGCTCTATCAGAGTGCTGAAATTTTGCATCTATAAAGCGTACAAATTTCCCATATTTGTTATCAATTTTCCTGAGGAATTCCTAATTTAAAAATTCCAAGGGCGGGTTATTGAGTAAAATAATTCTTTCTACTAAAAAATTTGTCAGATTAGAAGGATTCAAAAAGGGAACCCAATCTAAGACTGTAAAATTAACACCTTTAAAGATAGGATAGTCATCTAGAAGTAGTTTTTCTTTGAGTTCCTTGTTGTTGCATGCCAAAAAACTAAATTTTTCTCGAAGTAGAACAATACTTACCTTTTTTTGTAGTTGATGCTCCATCCAGATTGCAATTTTTTTCGAAGAAGTACCTGCACTATTCCACATGCAGATAACCCCAAAAGAAGCTCATAAATCTTGTGTCCTATCCATTAAACTATCTTTAATTTCTAGGGTAAAAGCCTCATTTTCTTGTTGTATTTTAGGAGAGTTAGGGTTATAAGAATTCTCTTTTCTGGGGTGAGGAGGAGTGTAGGTTTCTTTTGTGGGGTTCGCAGAAGGATGTGAGGGTATGGAATACGATAAATTTTGGTTCTGATTTTTTGCCAATTTATCCCGTGTTTGAGCCTTGGGTAGATTTCTTCGGTGTGGAGAGGAGTAAGGCGTGGGCGAAAAGATCAGGAAACCCTTGGGAGTAAGATTTTCTACAGGATGAAGAGGAGCTCTAGACAACATCTTCCGCAGTACAACCCCCGACATAGTCCTAGGGAAGCATGTGTTAGGGCTTTGAATTTATTGGAAATTGGTAAAGAGAACTGAGGAGGGCAAAAATGGTGTGATGGTTTAAATCTCTGGGCAACTAGCTGCCATCCTTCTTCCATTTTCTCCAGAAGGCCTGAGTTACTTATTGAGCGACGAGCAGGAAATCGCCATAGTGACCCAGAAAGCCTAGCATATTTCATTTTAGCAAAGAAACCAACTGGTTTCTCCAAAAATTCTACAGTACAATGCGATTATGATTACAAAGGAGCAAACCATTTTTTTTTATTATTAAATCAATTAATTAAATATATTCTTCACAATTTATTCATGAACTCCTAATTTTAATAATATTAATTATTTAAAATTTTAATAGATGAATAAATTGTTTTGTTAAAAAAATTTTAAAAAGAAAAAAGAAAATAATATTTTTTCTTATTTAAAAAAAAAAACAATCAAATAACTAAAAAAATCCATATTCCTAGGTATCCTAGGTATCCACTTTATTGAACTTATATATATCAGTTCAAAGAAATCCATATTTCAATAGAATAGAGGAAATTTTATCATTTTGAAGGTGAAATATATCATATAATATATATTTTTTATTTTTTTATTTTTTTATTTATATAGAAAGAGGGGGGGGAACACAATTCTGGCCTAAACATCGGGCTGGGTAAACAATCCCTTCTATTGTATTTGGTTGATGTAAACTTGGAAGGCTTAGTAACATAGGGTGCTCAATTATAGAGCTCACTTTCTTAACCATAGGTATATAAAACGGAAAATCCAATTAGGAAAAAGAAAATGGAAAAATAACATAATCTCAGATGATGTTATCCCATTCTTCTTTGGGAGTACATAGCAGAAACGAAGGTGTCCATGTTTCTATCCATGGACTAAACAGCATATCCACACACAACATTGGCACCTGCAATTCAGGGGGCTTCAGTTTATTGTCTTTGAATGGACTCATGCACTCCATTACCTCTTCACCATCACCTTCATGTAAGTAAGGTAATCCCCCACCCATGGGCACACTTTCATGATCCATCAAGTTAAAATCATGTTGAAAATTTGAAGCAGCTGAAATTTTCATGAAGTCTACTCCTTCTCCTACCATAGCTCGCTGATCCAATGTTTTCTGAGAAGTGGTTTTTCTGTGTATGCGGCACAACACTACATCCTTCTATAAAAACAAATAAAAAAGATTGTTTAATACTATACTGATTATTAAGGTTACAAATTATTGTAAATGAAATATAATAATATGAATGTGCTAACAAAAAAAGTCTTATTTGTTTATCTAATTGCTACTTATAAAGAAGAAAGAAATTGTTTTGCTTATAGAAACATTACCTTTCTTGCACGGCGAAAATCTGGCATTCTGTACTCATTCATGATCCAGTCTGTTTTCTCTCCACTTGGGGCTTTTCCTCTGTAGAAAACTAGTGTCTTTTTAAGCCCAATACATTGAAACTTATGATCTCGAACCGGTTTATCCGTTCCAGTAGCCTTCCAATAACCAGATCCTGTAAGTCGGCTTCTTCTGGATTGAGCGCACTTTTTATCAACTGGAACAAAGAAAAACCATTCTCTTTCTCCAACAAACGCAAGATCTACAACAACGATTCAATAAAACAGAACCCACCATGAGGCTCATGATAAACCCTTTTGAACTTCAATAAAAAAATAGACCCACTAATAGTAAACAAACCCCAACAATTCAAAACCCTATAAAACACAAAAAGAACAGATTCATCTATTGGCTTCTTAGGGTAACTCAAAACAATAAATTATTTATAAATTAGAGCATCCAATTCTTCATTTTGAAACATCTAAATCATATAGAACACCCAACTTTTCACTTTGGAATATCTAAATTTATACTCTCATCAAATTCATTAAAAAAAAATTGATTACCTGGAAGTTGCCATGGATCGTGAAGATACAAATCCAAGGTTCCAATTACATCAATATTGAAAGGTTGGCCTTGAACTTTTTTTCTGAGATAGAAGCTCACTAACTCCTCTTCTGTTGGATGAAATCTGAACCCTGGAAGATCAAATTCTCCATGCAATCTGCCCTCCATCTTTACAAATCTATACAATTTCAAATCTCAACAATGGATATAATTCTGTTGCTGCACTTTATGAAAAAGAAATCATGAAACTTAGGATTGTCTTGGACATTCTGGTACCATGTACAGAGTTTATAAGGGAAAATAATTGTGAAAGTGTCCCACACGCAGAGATTGAAAGGAAAGCGGGCAATGAGACAAAAGGGTTTCAGTCAATCCTGCGAAGTTGCGCAGAGATTGAATGCATAAAGAATATTGAATTGGGTCAATTTGGAACAAACGTAAGATGCCATCGTACTTTTCTTCTGGTCATTGTGTTCCCACGCGGTTTCACAGCGACAGCTCTCTATTTCGATTTCCACGTCCACTTCAAGAGGTTTGACCTCCATAACAATGAAAAGATTGCGAGCTAATTTGACCTCCATAAGAATGAAAAGATTGCGAGCTAATTTGACCTCCATAAGAACGAAAAGATTGCAAGCTG
The DNA here is from genome assembly GCA_018584345.1 of Thuja plicata. Classification (NCBI taxonomy): domain Eukaryota; kingdom Viridiplantae; phylum Streptophyta; class Pinopsida; order Cupressales; family Cupressaceae; genus Thuja; species Thuja plicata. Next base: position 549,418 of record MU228404.1, read on the forward strand.
TTTGTTATTAACCTCGGTTGCAGAATTTTAAAATAATTTAAGTCAGATTTACAGTAACTAACATGTGAATCGCCAACTTATATGTACATGTGTAGAAATGACTTATATTTTTTATTCAGGTCAAAATTACGTTATAGAATAGTTAGTTTGCCCTTTTTGCATGGGATAAACCCTGCAAACCAGTTAGTTCAGGTAGTATCAAAGAACCAACTCCACCAAAATCAGGCTCTAGGTGTAAAATTATATTGGAAAATTCTTAAGGAACAAAACCTAAAATGAGTCAGGATCCTCAGAGGAAAATACTTTTCCAATCACAGTGAGGAAGATATGTTAAGAGTCAAGGAATTCCCTAGGGGATCTAAGATTTGAAAATTCATCTCCAAATCAAGAAACTTAATTTAAGAGCAAATCACATGGAACATTAAAAACGGTAGCCAATCATATTTTTGGGAGGACTCCTGGGGTTAATCCGAGCATCAATAAATTTATGGACTCAAGCAGACTCATAAATACTTGTTCAGAAAAGTGGGGGATTATGATTAAGGATTATGTTGTTCCCTATGTGGAGAACACCTTGGACGGCTCTTGGCAGTGGAAACAGTTTGACGATTTAAACTTGGATCAAGAGGACATTGAGCAACTCGGGAATATTCTTAAGGACAGATTCTTCTTAATTAAACAAAGCAAGAATGAGTTAATTTGGAATGGTTCCAAATCTGGTGATTATACTGTCAAGGATGGTTACAAAATTACATCGGGGGAGCAGTCCGAGCCTTAATCCCAACAGCCAAATCATTTATGTTGGACCAATGAATGCATACCAAAGCCAAGTCTATTTTCTTGGGTAGTTTTACAGGGAGAATCATCACAGCCGATTGGTTCAAAAATCTTGGTTATCAAGGGCCTTCAGTGTGTTCACTTTGTCTTAATAGTGAGGAAGATGTAAATCATTTTCTTTTGACCTATCCATTTGCATCTGCATGTTGGCAATGGCTATGTGCTAAATTAGGTTGGATCTTTGCTCTTCCATGTGATATCTTATCTCTCTTCAAGACTTGGCTCATTCTTTCCAAGGAATGCCTATGTGACAATTTATGGACATTTCACCTTCAATCTTGGTTTGGGAACTATGTAAAGAAAGAAATAGAAGACTATTTCAAGATAGAAAATTGGATATCGCCTTTCTCCTCAATAAGATAGAGGCAGCCATAGTAGAAACAATGAACTCTCGCATTCATCACAAAGTGCCTAGCATAAGTTTTACACTAGCTGAAATGGCAAAATGTTAAAAATCTGGCATGGTTTAAAAGCTCCACAAGTTATTGGTAGAGGAATCAAAGACAATGTGATATCTAGAGCTAATTTCCATTGGTCTCCTTCTTCCCAGGGCTGGTTCTAACTAAATTTTGATGGGGCCTCCAAGGGTTATCCTGCGCCATGGGAAGCATGTTGTATAATTCACTCTTGGCAAGGTGATGTGATATCAAGAGTTGCAAAACTATTGGAAATCGACACTAATAATATGGCAAAATTTAAAGCTCTCCTCATTAATTTAACCATGGCTTTAGAATTGGGTGTGGGAAAGTTAGAGATAGAAGGTGACTCTGTGATCACAATGAAGGCAGTCAAAACTAAAGGCACTCCAAACTAGAGACTTCATCTAATGTTGGAGCTCATTTTAAAGTTGATTGACAAATTTGAAATGATAACCGTTAACAATATTTACAGAGAAGGGAACTCCCTGGTAGACGAGATGGCAAAGAAGGTAGTGTTAGGTATTTCAACAAGGTACCCTTGTTCCTCCCTTGCAGAATCTTAATTGCAGATCATCCCAATGGTAGTGGTTGCACATACACATATCGGTATTGTCAATATCAATATATTGCCAGGGAGGGAAGATAATTCAAAATGAGATTCCTCTTCTCAGTAATGCAAATGGGGGGCTAGCTTCAAGAACATGACACCGCCTATTTCTCCTAACATTGATAGTCCTATTCTTGCAGGAGCCATGTTTTCTAGTATTCTCCAATTAACTCCATTCCTTGTCAGGGTAGAGTATCTTTTTACTTTTTTCTCCAATTTTAGCGTGTTCAGTTAATCTCCAGAACATTCCTTTAGGCTAAATTTAGCAGGAGACAATTTAGTTCTTGGTTTCACATCCTGAGGAAGTAGATAGGACTTTATTGATGGGAATAAAGTTGCCTATGTCTCTCAAAAGAGTCAGCGTAGACAGAAAAATGATGCTTCTTTCTACAAGAAATTGTTTCATAGGCTCTTCAAGCTCTGGGATGTAAGTCGAATGTTGAGGAGTTGGATGAAGCTCAGTTTTCTTAGTCTTAGTCTGAATTGTTATCGTATTGGTGCTTTTGAGCCCTTGATGAGTTCTTTCTGGGTAGAACAGACATGGACACTCCCATAAAAATTGTTTTAGAGTTGGAGCAGATAGCATTCAACAACCTGATAGATGTGACGTTGCTCAAAGTAATATCTAACTTTAAATTTAAAGACTGGTGGTTCATCTCATCATTAAGGTATTTGGCTACAACTTATTACACATTAATCACAGGTACAAAGTAATTAGTGACATATGTATCGGCTTCCTTGAGAGTATCTTGGTTGTAAGGGTCAGGAAAATTATGACAAAAGAAATGTGAAGTGCATGTTTGATGAGGACTATCTTGCGGGGCTCCATGGAGTTATAGTGAACATTTGATGAAGATCTCACTATCCCTCTTCCATGCAAAGAAGCTATAATTATGCGAGTGGGGATCCATTTCCAAGTCTTGGATGCAATCTAAGGAGAAATGTTTATGGTGGCCCTCCTAGGAGACTCTTTATCCTTTGGGGTTGGGATTGGGAGGATCATAGCATAAGAAGATATGTGTTGACGCAAAGTATTTCCTTCTTATCAAAGTTCTAGGATGGGTTGGATGAACCGTTCGGGGATTATTTGGATGAAAACCTAGACTAGGCTTACTAGTACAAATACGATGAGAAGTTAAACAAGCTGAGAAGAAAAGATTCTTTTGAAAATGGGGAATTTGGTGCTAGGGAGGAGGACGAGGAGGAGGAGGAAGAAGCAGAAGAGGAAGAGGAAGCATAAGAAGATGATGAAGTTGAAGCAAAGGAAGTAGAGCCTGAGGAGGGTGAGGATGTTGAGGAGCATGATTCGACATATGAGCAAGATCCAGATTCTGAAAGTGTGGCCTCCACTGAGAATAGTGAAGATAGATCAGTAATCTCTTCGGACAAAAAAGAGAGAGATAAGTCATTTATGAGCCATTTTGTATTTTTTGGGCTCAACTCATTCTATGTTAGGGATACTAGATTGTTTTTAGACATATCTTTTGTATTTTCTATTTTATTAATATCAAATATCTGGCTTTGGTCCCTAATTCATCAAAAAAAAAAAGAATTGTTAGTTTTCGTAGAATAGTTATTGTATAGAACGTTTTAAAAATAGAAAATTTCATGTAGGTTATAAACTATTACAAGCTTCTATATTAGACTTAAATATTTTAAAAATAATGCTAATGGTATTAGTGTTGGCATGCTACTCAAGAAGATTGTTTTCAATGATATTGATGATCTAAATTATTTGGATATATTTTTCTTTTATAATGGGTTTTATCAAAATATTAGAGGTTTGCCTCTATTTGATGGAAATGGATTTTCAAATTGTGATCTTGTAGTTAAAAGTTATGTTAGAGATAAATCCTTATTAAAGATTGTTGATGAAAAGTTGTTGAGTCTAGAGGCATAAGATAAAATACACCATCGACTCAAGAGTTGATTCCTAAGATGATCAAATAAAATCATGGAAAAATTTAAGAATAGGATTAGAAGGTTGATGAATTGCTAATATTTTTATTATAGAATAAAATAAAATTGAGTCTTAAATTGGTTGATTTTGAAGGCCATGTGTACATTTAAACATATTTATTAATTAATTAAAAGTTATTATACAAATGATTTTTTATTTTCAATTAATTGTCAATTACAATTTTGAAAATATGGTTGATTATTTGAATGAAATTTCTTATTCACATGTACAATTTGAAAAGATTAGAAAAAATATGGTAAAACTATAAAAATATATTTACTTTTAGTTAAATTTTATAATTAAAACTAGACTTTTCATGTTATTTAAATGAGAGGCATTTTAAGAAGGTTAGTGCATATATTTTAAAGGGAAAATAATATTTCTAAGTCACTTCATAATAGGAAAAGGAAAATTAGAATATACTAAATATGGGGTATTTTATTTCAAATTTCAAAGAATGGCAATTAATGAGAAATCATTTTTAACTTTATTCTTAGTAGGAGAAGAACAAGAAATTACTTTTGAAAACACAATAAACTTGGTCAATGGATTAGGGTTTGATGTTTTCTCAAAATACAAACATCATGTTAAAGAACATATTAAATTGTTTCTTCATAATCACATCAAGATGTCATATAATAAAGAAAATTATGAGATCAAATATTATTCTAAGAACAATTGATCATTATGTTTTTAATTAAAGGAAACCAAGTTTTGAAGGGACCTAAAATCCTTTTACATCAAAATAGTTTTGTTAAAAGATACCAACAATGAACCAAATAATAGACAACAACAAAACATAAGAAACAAAAAAGGGGATAAAACCCTAGAGACCTTACAGATTTTTTAAAATATTTGTATTATTTTGAATCACATCATCATTACTGTTACAAACCCTATTGACAATGTTATCAATGAGGGTGGCATCTTTGTCATTGCTACAGAATCTAGTGGCTGGACCAAGGAGAGAACCAGAGTCCACCATAATATTAGTAATTAAGATTTGTAATTTGCTTCATCAATTTCACAATGCAATAGGGGATTCAAAGGCACCCTTTTATAAACCTTGATAGCCTGGAATTTAGCTTAATGGAGATCCCAAGCCTTGATTTCTCATACAAATTATATGTAAAAATTATGGTATGATAGACTTGGATATTCAACCAAAATAAATTATAAGAGATGGTAATTAATGATGTGTGTGTGTGTGTGAAGGTTATTTTTAAGGGAAATGTCATAAAGATCTTTCTACTTTAGGAAAATCACATAAAGCTTAATGTCCCTTATTTTTGCATCATTAATTTCTATTCGGTGTTAGTTATCTCTTAAATTTGTCTTATAATTATAGTTGAAGAAAGCGCACTTGATTAATTAAAATAAATTGGCATTTGAAGTGTTCCAAGAGTTCAAATATTTGGCTTACAATGATTATGATTGTACCATCATAAGCGTAGATGCAAGAAGATGGGTCCCAATTCGACGGAAGTCTTGTGGACTTGAAAAATGCTGCTAGAAACTAGCACCAAATTTATGCTCAGATGCCTGATCCAAAAATTCAAAACCCGTTTTTCAAAATGGGTGCCAATTTTTTTTTTTTTTTAAATTATGTCTAGAAAATCATTTTTAAATGTCGATTTATTATATTTAAGAAATGAGTACGCGTTTTTAAATGTGTGCCCATTTTTTAAAATTTGAATTTTCAATCCACCCTTTGCATTGAATTTCAGTTGGAGATAGGCTTGGTGGGACCAAGCCTATGCTTGGACCTCCAAAATAATGGCCAAGGCGCTGAAATACCAGATTTTTGCCTTGTCGTGATTGTTTCAACCCCTTCCTAATCAATTTTTTTGATGAAATAAAAACCCATTAGACCTCTTACTGTCTTGATTTCAAAAATATAAATTTCATAGTGAGGTGATTAATTTTACTACTTTTGCAATATGTATTAATCAAAAGTGGTACCTACACTTAAAATAGTGAGGTTCACTAAAACTTTAATAACTTTTTTATTTTTATATTTTTTTGAAAATAAATTATATAAAATCAATCTACATATAATTTTATTGAATATTAAAAAATAAATTTTGAAAAAAAAGGTTAAATTTTCAACAAATTATGGTGGTCGTACACCAGAGGTTTCAAAAATATACTTTACAGTCAATTCAAAATTAATAAAAATATATATATAATCAATTAAAAAAAAGAAAAAATATGTTCATAAATCTTTGGTGTCTTAGGTATCTTTCCCTATAAGGATTCACAAAAATTTATTTATTTAGGTTAAAATATGGTGGTTGTACACGTGTGGTATGGTCCTGAAATAGGTATTTTGAAAAAAATGGTTTTTAAACATGCCTACTAAAAAACAATTTATATCATGTAGGTATTCAAATAAATTACTTATTTGAAAACAAGACTCTGAGCACTACATTTTCTGTTAGTGAAGTTTTTTTAGATTCAATTTCTAAGTGCCTCAAATTTTGACATCAATTGACAGAAAATTTGAAAATAGGGAAAACACTTCCACTTTTTGCCCAAAAGTGGGACTCAATACTTGCAGCCACCCATAAATTATACTCACCTATAATTGGATGCTTAAGTAGGCTCTATTCTAGTGTCCTTGTCCCTCCATGTTTATCACACTTGATCCAACCTCAATTTTTCTTCCCATTTTGGCATTTCCTCCATAATTAGGACCTCTAGTCCAAATTTTGAGTCATTTAGGTGTGAACAAGTTGGCTTGGTCGACTTATTCCCCAATATTGTCTTCAAAATTTAAATTGGGAGTTGTTCCTAATGGTTGAGAGGGAATTCCAAATTAACATCAGCTCTCTTTGAGTTTTGACCTCCAAAATATTTAAGGGGTATATAGGCAACCTAGCTCTCGTCATATAAAAAGGGAATTCATAACTGGGTAAAAGCATGAAGTTGTGTCCCATTTTGGGCTAACCAAGATGACTTGACCGAATGCTACTCAATCAAGTACTACTCATATGAGTCTACGTACTTGTTGTGTGGTGCCTAATGGAACCTATGTGGCTAGAGGTACTCGGTCGAGTGGGACTGAGCCCAATCCCACTCAGTCAAGTACCTGTCACATAATAAAAGCCACGAAAGGCATTTTAAGCCCCTCATATGCACAGTGAGGGGCTAACAGAGCAAATAAGTGGGCTAGAGGAGACTCGGCCGAGTGTGAGGCACGGGCCCCATTTTTTTTTTTTTTTTTTTTATGTGTTTTTTGTAATTATATGGTTTAAAAATGTAATTTCAGTGTTATATTAGTACTAAATGTTTAATTTTTCATGTTTTTTTAATAATTATATGTATGAGATGGTTATTTTTAATTTTATATTTCAAAAACTAAAACCTTAAACCTTAAAGTGTAAACATTAAACCTTAAACCTTAAAAAGTTTAAAACTCAAACCTTCAACCTTAAACATTTAGAAGCAATGGAGGAATTATACATCGGAGATACAACTAATATAAATAGATGATTGTTTAGCTACCAAAATAATTATTATTCTCACCTTACCCCCTTATTATGTTGATTCTAAAAACATCAGAATTTACCTTGCCCAAGGGACCCTACTTAAGGTTTACACAACAATTTAATTGTTGATTACATAAAATAAATACATATTTGAGTAAATATTTCTTTGAAGAACCAAATATTTAATTAATTGGAACTCCCTTAACTTTCTTCAAACCCTTATAAAGTTGTATCTCTAAGTTGAATTCTTGAGTTATCCACTACAAAAACTCTCGTAACATTCGCACAATATTATTGGACTACCATTGTCTAAGTTGTCTATTAACCCTTGTGAGGGTATAATTCCCAATCATAGTCTCATGAACTCTCATGGAAAAAATCTATATTAATATTTTACACCAAATCCCTTATCTATCTCCAAAAATAATGCTTTACAGTACATGTATACTTCATATTTATTAACATCTACAAGGGAAAACTAGAAATATATAGACAACTAAAGCCAACAATGTTTCTTATTTATTACAAATAGCATGGGTAACTTTGACAATATAGACATGAGAAGATGTAATCATATTTTCGGAGAGGAAGGTGAACTTACACAAGTACTTAACTTGAACTTTCTATTTCTCCAATCCATTCAATTTTCTAACACATATGTTTCAACGTAAACCTTAAACATTCCATGAGTGTTCACCGTGTACAAGTTATAGATGACATCAATACTACATCAGAGAACTAGATAATAATTTAAACATAAAAAAATAAAATAATTTAAACATAATAATTCTTATGGAGACATGTACTATGTAATGATTTATGCCTTCGGGAAATGAAATTATTTTTAACTTACAAGGTTTTTAATCTTTTTTGTTCAATTCATGTGTTGCAAAATTTACGTGTCCGCATTTGATGATTTGAATATCTTTTAAGGGGATATGTAATATGTTTAATTAATTGAATGTCTTAAGGGGATGTTTAAATTTAAGTAATGATTTGAATGTCTTAGGGTTCAATGAAATCATTTTTAATTTACTTGAGGTTTGTAATGTTTATATGGTTAATGTTTAATTTTAGATCTGATTTAAATGTATAGTTTGTACATGTACTTGATGTCATATATGTATATATACATGAACTATTTTTTTAATTCTATTTAGTGTACATGTCCACACTTGTAGTGTATACATCATACATCATGTCATCTACTAGTTTAGATCCTAGTGTATATGGTGATAGTGACCATGCATCATGAGCTTCATCCCACGGTACTCCCTAGAGTAGGGAGAATCATAGATAGAGGACTATTTCTAGATTGCACACCACTCTAGCTCAGCTAGAGAAGATGCTACAAAGTACTGTTGTCCTCCCTAGTGGGGAGTGATTGGAATCCATTCACATAGAGCTTATGAGTGTGATTCAGAAGGTTGAATCAAAAAACCCCTATGATGACACCTCCATTGAAACATTTTATCAAATCTTAGCTAGTACAGTATCAAGGATAGTTACATGGAGGATTGTTGACATGGATGTTTCTATGGCTAATGGTAAGGCCATGTTTGGACTTGAATACCTAGAGAAGAAATTTGTGAGACCCTATAGAGTGACAAAGTGTAAGGATGACCTCATGGAACCCTTCATATATCCTAGATGGTCGGAATACCATCATATATGGCTACAAAAGGATGTGGTGCCACTCTATTTTTTAAAACAATTGTATGCAAAATTTCATTTAGGGTGTGATGTTGATTACACAGACTTTCTATGATATGTAGATTAGGGGCAGGGCATATTTGCAGATAAGTTCACATGACCTAATATACCACAGCCCCCTAGTAAGAGGGTATTGGTGGGTCAAAACCTTTTGGTTCATCCAAAAGGTATGGAGGCCCACATTAGATATGAATATCCTATGACTAAGGAGGCATGCCTAGATATGTACTCTAGCATTGCCTCCATCATGACTCAAGTTGACCAGTTGTCATCTGATCCCATGATAAGGTACATGTTATGATCTTATACAAGCCCAGGCATTGATCAGTCAGATCCTTTTTATAACTATTTCATCTGATTCCTATTGGAACTATATTGAGATGATGTACTGAGAGGGGAGGAGTGAATCAATACTCTAAAACTTTTTCTTGGTTAGCCCATTAACCCTTAGTCATCAGTTTGTAGTTTATCTTATCTAACTGTTCATCTTTCTTTATGCATATGTAATCATATCATACATTCTTTTTAGTATGTAACCATAACAGAAACATTCATGAAAATAGATAACACATGACACAAGATATGATATCGCAGAAAACTCTTGTTAAGAAAGTAAAAACTACGGTGGGGATTGTTACCCACAAAACTTCACTATCTACAGATAAGAAGGGGCCAGTTAAGTCTTACATTTGGTCACTTTTGATGACCTACCCTATTAGGAGTATTACAGTGGAGACCTATTAAGATCTACTTCATTTGAAGCTTTAGCAACACTGTTAAGTGTGCACTCTGCTAAGAGATTTGGAAAGAACGGTTAAGTCCACCTTCTACAAAAGGACTTTAGATGTGATGCACTTGTTAGAATGCAACTACATAAGTCTTTGATCTGATGATATATGTAATCTTCAATTGCTGATAACAGATCCTATAAAGCTTCATACATATTAGTAATCATCCTTCCATGATTGAATAATACCTTTATCTACTCATCGGTAGCCTTTGTGTGTTCTTGAAAACTGATGTACTCTGTTTCTGATCTTCGCATGAATTCTGCCTTCTACTCCTTAGATTCTCTTCGTGGCTATCAATAATAAAGAATTCATGTTCTCACAATTGAGTATGAACATCTATTTATACTAGTTTAGGTTCAATTCTTGATTCATGCATCGCAAGTTAACTTTAGATCCAAGGTTTACAACTTGACCTTGATCTTTAGTTAGATATGCTTTAGATCTATTAGGATGCTTTAAAGCATTTACATAAATCTTGCATGACCATCAAATTATGATTTAAAACCAAATAAAACTCTATAAATAGAATTACATTGCTTTATCCATCGTGTAAAAGTCAGATCCATAATTTGCAGGTTCTTTATCTGTTTGTCGGTTCTGATGGTCAGTTTTCTTGGTCGTCTGTGTTCCTTTCTTTAACTTTTCATTGGGTATGCCTTTTCTTTTCCTATCGAGTTAGTTCTAAAAATTGTATCACTGATATTGCTTGTGGTTTCCGGTGATGCTTGTGGTCACCGGTGATGCTTGTGGTCGCCGGTGATGCTTGTCACTTTTATACTTAGCATTTTTCTTGTGACCTTTGTATTTTGTTGGGTATGCTTGATGTCTACTAGTAATGCTTGTAATCTACTGGTGAAGCTTGTAGTCTGGCGGTAATGCTTTAGTCTACTGGTGATCTTTGTCGATGTTTTTCACAAAGTGTACTAATGGAAAAATAATGTCATCAATCTCCCCCTTTGACATTAGTATCAAAAACATGATATGTGCAACATCTTGAGTGTATTAGTATGTACACCTGTGTATACTTCTTCCTTAGTCATTTTAGTTACTCCCCCTATGTATATGTCAGTAAGTGTAAGTATATATACATATCCTTATGTATTTTTCTTTTCTCCTTTTCATCTGATATATATATAATGTACATAACTATATACATGTCCTTTCCTCCTTTTTTGATCTAAAGGCAAAGGTACTTACTGCTTTTCAAAAAGGTGGGAATGTGAGGACTTGATTTCCTCCATCATCTTTTCCCATTTCTCCTTCAACATTTCTAGAGCCATTTGCTCTAGTGAAATCCGTACATGTATGTCATAGATGTTGTCTACTACAGACATCTCAGGGGTTTCTATTAGATTTCTTGCTTTAGAAATATGTTGCTCCAGAATAGTAAGATTTGGTAGAATATGTGCCTGAAGTTCTATGATCTCACCTCTGAATTGTGTTTCAGCATCCCATATTTCTTGTCTTAGCCTATTTGCCTCTTTGACTGTGTCATGATGTGCCTTTATGCTGTCGGCATGAGAGGTTAGGCTTTGTGCACTCTTTGTGACATTTGAATTGATTTCTACTAGTTTGTCACTATTTTCTTTTCCAAATTTCTCCAGTGTGCACATTTTCTAAACTAAGGTGATTGCTTCAGCAATCATCGGCTCTAATTCATCACTGAGTTCTGAGAGCTTTACATTGTTCAATGCCACTTCTTGGCTGATTTTATCAATTAGCTTGAATTGATATTTCTTTTTTGCTTGCTCTTCCATTGCTTGATCTGCCTCTATACCTTGCTCTACTGAGAACAGTAATTTGTTCCTTGACTAAAGCATTTTCTTCAAGTTTCACTTCAGGAACTAGTTGTTGGAGTATCTCTTTAGCTTTTTCAAGCGCCATGTTCTCCCTATGTTCTTGTATCATCTTCTTTTGTATGGCTTTCCTCTGATAGAGCACGCCAAACTCTTGAAGTTTGTCACTGTCCAATGTGGTAATGTCCCAGTTTGGAACTTCAATGACTTCATCAAGTGTCACAGCCAATATATCCTTCTTTACTATTTCTTTTTCTTCTTCTTTGACTGGGTGTTATATTGATGTACCACCATTTTTAAGGCTTGTGACTGAGTTGACTTAGTTGGTGAGTGTCAAGAGGATGAGTCATCCTTTTGTATATGTTCTGTGTTCACCGGCCGGTTTGGTGAAGATGTCGACTCATATACCTTGGGTGTATCAACAGATGAATCTTATTTTTGTTTTAATTCCTCATTTTTCTTGACTTCTCCACTCTTATATTTCTCTTCAACCTTTCTTAATGTATCATCAATTGTTTTATCTTCCTCTTTGCTTTGTTCTTATGATACATCCTGCTGCTCATCCGTTGCATCCTTCATTTCAGTGTCTGTATCCTTAGGAGTATTGGATGCACCTTGGTTTTCATCAGTACCCATATCCTTGGGTATATCAACATATTTCTTAGATGATTTATCCTAGCTTGACTGTATATCAATAGCGTCTATTAATATATTCATATTTTTTGGTGTATTGAGAGTTGCAGTGTCAATAGCTATGTCCTATTCGTCAGTATTACCCTTAGTAGCATTGATGTCTCCATCTTTTTGGATCTCTGTTGTAGGGTATTTTCCTGTAATGGTGTTGACAATGTTGTCTAACCATGAATCATCAGTCATATCAACATCTAAGTTACCCTTTATTGAAAGTTCCTCTTTGGTAACTTATTCATCCTCCAAGTTAATGTGGATGGGGCTTTTGGGTACTTGATCATCTTTTCCATCCTTTGACCAATCTTCATCGATAATATCTATTTATTTGTGGCATGTGATCTGTATTTCTTCACTCTCCAACTCAACATTTGAGTTACCTGTTGTGTTGATAGGTTCCTTTTTAGGACTGCTTTCCTCATCAGGTTTTAGTATTCCACTCCATATTTTATGAGTGTCTTCTTCTAGCTCTATAAGATTTTCTTGAAGAAATTTGTAAGCTCTTAGTTTTGTTGAGAATTTCTTTGTATATTTCTCCATGACTTCATTGATTTTCTCTTTTGTTGAATCAGGAGGCATAAGAGAGACTAGTACTCTTTCTCTTATCCTCTTCTCCTCATGGAGTGCAAAAGTGAATCAAGAGGATATCTTATCCAAAAGTCTTTGTGGAACATCTTGTGAAGTGAAGTGCAGTGGGACATAATAATGTTTGCACATCTTAGCAATAAGTGCATCTTTAATCTTATTTTGTTCTACTGTATCCCATCGTAACCATTTCCTAATTTTTGGATGTCCAATAGATGCAACTTCAGAAATGTACTTACATATGTTATCAATGTCATTAGATGGTGATGTAACCTTTGCTTTTTCTTTTGCTAGTCTGACAGTGTCAGGTTCATCCATTGCTAAATCTTCTAATTCTTCATCTGTCTGAACATATTTTCTCCTCTTTACAGGTGCCCTAGCTGGTTGTTTAGCCTTTGTAGGTGTAGGTTTCCTCTTGTACACCTTCCCTTTTACCATGGGAGAGGGAATAGCATCTTGTGTTGTTTAGCTTCTAGTTCTAGCCTTTTTAGGTGGAGGAGGAGGTGGTGAATCAGACTTCTCTTCTTCTGATTCATTTGTCTCTGCTATATTACCGATGGGAAGTTGTTCCTCGGTGTCTTCCTCCTTACTTTTTTTTTCCTCCTTACCCTCTTCTTCTTCTTCTCCATCAGAAGATATATTCAAGTTCTTTTTCAGATTATTGACCATTCTTTTAGACTGCTTTACAGCCTTCTTGACAACAAGATTTGATTTAATCTTTAGTTTGGCTTCCTCATAGGTAC
>MU228404.1:612504-628752 GCA_018584345.1 Thuja plicata
TGGGTATTTAAATAAATTACATATTTGAAAAATAGACTCTGAGCACTACATTTTCTATTAGTGAATTTTTTTGATATTCAATCTCTAAGTGCCTCAAATTTTGACATCAATTGACAGAAAACTTGAAAATCAGGAAAAACACTTCCACTTTTTGGCCAAAAAGTGGACTCAACTTCTTGCTGGCACCCCAGTAAAAGATGCTTTGGACAATGAAGACTAGATTCAATCCATGAATGAAGAGATAGACCAGATTGAAAAGAACAAGACATGGACACTAGTACCGAGACCTGACAACAAAAATGTAATAGGTACAAAGTGGGTATTCATAAACAAGTTGAATGAACATGGAGAGGTAACAAGGAATAAAGCAAGACTGGTATGCAAAGGTTATGCACAAGAGGAAGGAATTGACTATGGAGAGACATTCACTCCAGTTGCAATATTGGAGGGTGTGAGAACTCTACTTGCATATCCAGCCTACAAAGGATTTAAAATCTCTCAAATGGATGTGAAGTCTACATTTATAAATGGGATACTAGAAGAAGAAGTATATATTGAACAAGCTGATGGATTTGTTGACCCAAGTAAGAGGAACATGGTTGGCAGACTGCACAAGGCATTATATGGACTGAAGCAAGCACCAAGAGCATGGTATGAAAGATTGCACAATTATCTGATGAAGATTGGATTTGCAAGAACTAATGACAATAGCAATCTATATTTGAAGACAGAGCAAGGTAAATGAATTTTATTGGCTGAAATTTTTGTTGATGACATCATATTTAGTGGACAAGATATGATATGTAAAGAATTTTCAAAGGAGATGTAAACTAAATTTGAAATGTCTATGTTTCGTGAGATAAAATTCTTTGTTGGACTACAAATACATCAAATGAAGAATGGTATCTATATTACACAATCAAAATATATCAAAGATATACTGAAAACTTTTGGTATGGAAGACTCAAAACTAGTGAGTACACCCATGGCTACTATATAGAAGTTGACAAAGAATGATGATACAAAAGAGGTAAATCAAAAATTGTACAGATCAATGATTGGTAAGATGAAATATGTTGTGCACAGTAGACCTAATATTACATTAGTAGTTGGAATTGTTGCTAGATTTTCTGCTAATCCAAAAGAGACACATATAATGGCAGTGAAAAGAATTATGAGATATTTGAAAGGTACAGAAGACTATGGCCTATATTAAAAAAAGAATGACAAGTTTGAACTCAGAGTCTATACTGATTCTGACTGGGCTGGTAATGTTAATGATAGAAAAAGCACCACATGAGGAGAATTTATTTTTGGTAAAAGATTAGTTTCCTGGAAAAGCAAGAAACAAAATTGCACCTCAAAATCTACAGCTAAAGCCGAGTATGTGGCAGCAACAGTTAACTGTTCAAACATTGTGTGGTTGAAGATATTACTGAAAGGTATGAAAGAGGAGATCACAGAACCAGTTGTCATATATTGTGATAACATGAGTGTCATAAATATTTATAAAAATCCTGTAATGCACTCTAAGACAAAACATATATCTATCAAGTATCATTACTTGAGGGAGCTAGTTCAGAAGAAGGAAGTGAGACTGGAATATGTGAACACTAAGGAATAGTTGGCAGACATATTTATAAAAGCATTACCCAAGGATGCTCATGAGTATCTAAGAGGTAAATTGGGGGTAATTCCCCTAGCTAAGGCTAACTATTTGGGAATGGTACTATTGTATCAAATGTTTTAATCAGAACACTTGACACATTGATGCACAGTAGGTCACATTTTTAGGATGCTGCCTAAAAACTATGAAGTGGAAAACCAGAACAAAAAAGTAAATCAGTCATACACAAAGATGATAGGAATAGCATGATACAAATATTAGAACAGAAGAATCAGCATGATGAAGATGTCAACATCTTTTGCATTGTTGTCAAAGAGGGAGATTATTGCTAAAACAACAGATAAAAGGGAGATGTTACTGAAAGAGGGAGCTGAATAGTAACAGAAAATATCAGTGTGATTATAGACACAAAGGGAGTCAGAATGAAGCTAAAGACATTAATGAAGATTTTTTCATATTAGGAACACAGGCACTTTTTGGATTGTATGGTAACTTTGGTTGGAAATTATTGTTTTATAGTTTAGTGTTGCCATCAATACCGAAGAGGGAGATTGTTGGAAAGATTGCTACAATGTAGACAATTGTTATTTTGTCATTGATGTCAAACCTTAACTGGTGAGACTATCACTGTATGTTTGAGTACCTTATCCATTGATTGATGAAGAATTCAAAAGAATGGGATAAAAAGAAGACTAAGGAAATGGTTGAGTTATGAGTATACACCAGGGTACTTGATCATTTGGCACTTTGGCAAAGTGATATGTTGTTTATCCAACACTGAGAGTTTGTTGGAAGGTCAATGCCAAGAAAAACAAGGTAGATGCCAAGCAAAGTGAAAGGTGATGCTGAGCAAAGCAAAGATAATGTCAAGCGCCAGTGAAATGCCGAGGGAGATAGTGAAATGTTGAGGAACAGTATTTTGATTATTGATGAGATTTGAGATCTATGGCTGACATAATTGATTTTATTGGGATATGCATTATTAATTAAGATTGGTCCATATTCATTTAATGCATAGGAAACCGTTAGTAGCACATGGATTCAATGGTTAATTAATGACTGTATTGGAGAAGTAAATTAAATGTAAAGATGGAAAGATCTGTTGGATCTGACCTAACCTAAGATCTACAATCTTGATTAAGCGGAAAAATATTTATCTGACCTAGATGAAGAGGTATAATATAACCTACAGTGGTTATTGTTATAGTATCCAAGTGTAAGGAGAAGTTGAATGCAAAGTGTTGCATGGTTAATTGACTGATTGGAAAGACCTAGCAGAGAAGGCTGAGCAGAGAAGCAGAGAGAGATTGCTTGATGGATTTCCAAGTAGATCTAAATTTTGAGATAAAAATAGAGGCCACTCAATGAATTAACATTAGAGCTAAAACTGGATCTGGATTTGCAAAGTAAGTTGTATGTATCAGATCACACCTATTGATTTCTTTCTAACCATTGTATTAGTTCAAATCCTTTAACCAGGTTGACCTAACAGTCATTGTATAAAGACTTTGAACAAGGTGACATTCATATTAGAATGTTCTAATTCCTCTGACAAGGCCACTCCTAACAGGGTGATTAAGTCCTTTAACCAAGTCACATTTGACAGTGTGTTTTGTAATCTTTAACAGGGTTGGCTCCTCACAGGGCATCACTTCAAAAGAGTGAAATTTTGGTAGCATGTTACTGGTGGTTTTCCCATATTGGGTTTCCACGTTAAATCATGGTGTCAAAATATGTGAATGTTATTGTTGTGTTTTACTGTTAAGTTTCTACAAGCTTATTTCATGAGTACAGTAAACTGTACACTTTTATTATTTATTGCTACTGAGAAGATCTGAGTTGTTAAATTTGATTTAAAGTTTTATATGGGCACATCTAGACCTGAGGATAACTGATTCACCCCNGGATAACTGATTCCCCCCCCCCCCCCCCTCTTAGTTATTCTGAATTCATATTAACAGAATATTATCGATTTTGGAGTGAATTCCCCCTTGCTCTTCAGTTAAATGAATGAGTCTCTCATTCCCTCTATCTCAATGTAGGAATTGGAAAACATCATCTTGTACATGAAAAAAGTGAAACAACTTAGTCTAAAAGGATTTGCAACAGAATTCTATCAAGATTTTTGGGAGATTATAAAAAGGGAACTTTATGATGTGGTTTAGGAATCACATAAAAATAAGCACATGTTAAAAGTTGTGAAGTTTTTTTCCCTTATTCCCAAGGAGAATATGAATAGACTTGATCAATTCGAACCAATTGCTCTCTGAAATGTGTTATATAAAATTATCACTAAACTTATTGTAAAAGACTCAAGCTCTGCCTCAAAACTCTAATTTCCAATGAGAAAGGAGGTTTTGTTTCTAGTCTAGATAGATTGTGTATGGAATTATAATTTCTACTAAGGTCATTCACTCCATGGTCACTTCTAAAGATAAAGACATGTTTATAAAACTAGACATAACAAAGGGTTATGATAGAGTCAATTGGGTTTTTCTATAGAAGGTCATTTAGGATTTTGGATATAGTGATGGCTAGGTTAGATAGGCTATGAGTTATGGTTCCTTTGTTTCCTTCTCAGGCTTGATTAAATGGGATCCTTCTAATATTTGTAGTGCTTATAGGGGTCTACGATAGTGAGATCTATTATTTCCTTAGTTGTTCATCATCATGAACGAGAGACTTGGTAGATTCATCAAATCCAAGGTTATACAAGGCTTGATTAAAGGGTTGAGTTGGTGTGAGAACTATTCTCACTAGGAGCTTATGAATGATATTACTTTGATGGGAAGGTCCAGAATCAATGAAGCTATTGAATTCAGGAAGACTTTGGATACATATTTGCCTGTCTTTGGGAAGAAAATTTATGAAACTAAGTCTTTTATTCATTTCTTTAATACTCCTTAGCTCATTCAAAATAGGATTGTCAGGATTCTCTTATTTCCTATTGGTTCCCTTCCTCTAGTCTACCTTGGGATTTTGATTGGAGTGGGTTCTGAGCGTAGGGAATTTTGGGAGAAATTTTTCACAAGTCTTGTATGAGCGTTAGCTACTAGACCTATAGATGGATCTCTCATCAGTTGGAAGAGTAACATTTCTAGAGTTAGTAGTTCATGCTCTTCATATTTACAATTTTTTTGTGCAAGGGGCTCCTTCCAATGATGTGAAAGAATTTGATGCTCTCTCTCACCCATTTCTCAAGTCTAATACTTTCCTCTCTTCGAAGTGGAGCCTAGTTATATGGGAGTAGTTTGTACACTAAAGCATGAGGGGAGCCTTCATCTTGGACATGCTATTTTAAAAGGTCAGGTGTTAGCTTCCAAGCTTTATTGGAGATGGTACACTTTCTAGGATGAAGATTGGGCTAGAATCATCACTGACAAGTATCTCAAAGGTGTTCATAGTATGAATTTTCCTAAATGCAATTTTGTGGGGAGAGGCTCTATGATATGGGAAACTCTCAAAAAATGGGCAAATATCATCAAAGAAAGTCTTTTTTGTATTTTTAATAGAGGATTGTATGCTTGGTTCTAACATGATTTTTGGGATGGTCATCCTCTAATTATCACTCAGTTTCCTCACCTCTAAACCCTTTCCCACATTTTTGTTGTAGTTGGTTGGGGTAGGGTGGAAGATTTCAAAACTACTATTTTTAAGGGGAATGCCTAGGTGAATTATTGGAAGTGTCCCCAGGAGTGGCCAAGAGGTGGTACTAAAGAGAATCATCAAGTTCTAGATAAGTGGTGGTTTTGAGATAAATCTATGAATATCTCAAAATTGCAAGCGATTTTAGTGCAACCAAACAAACAAGATAAAAGAACCTCCCTCCCGAGCTAAGGGTCAAAAAAATCCCAATCGGTGTAAGTGTGAAAGTATGGAAAGAACTTGTAAAAGCATATGAGAAGTCTAAGGTACAGAGGAATTTAGGTGAGGAAAGTACACATGTATTTGAATTTTCTCATAAGATTATACTAAATTTATTAAATAATTTTTAAATATTATTTGGGCATAGTTAAGTTGAATTAGTATATGTTTCAGGACAAGACCTTAAAAGCTAGGCTTTCAAAACTTTGTGCCACGCATCACAGTGGCTAGAAAGGTTTATAGACCTTGATCTGTATATTTGTAAGTATATTTAATATGTTAAATGATATTTATTTTCCTAGAAAAATTAAATGATTTCATATTAAGTAGTTTAACTAGTCCATGTTCCATATTTTGACAGGAGGGGAAATATGGCAAACATCCAACGCAATTTGAAAATGAAATGTTACAAAGAAAAAAATGGAGTGATTTTATAATTTGGATGGAGAATAAGGTATCCATAGTTGACTCTCAATAATTTAGTTGGATATTGGTGTGTTAATATATCAATTTGCATTTCTTGTGTTAAGATATTTATTGATGCATATGATAAGTTCTAAAGTTATTATCTATTGGATCTATATCACACTCAATTGTCCCATTATTTCATGTTGAGGAAAAAAATGGTTTTTTTCCTTAAAGGTCACTATGTGACATTCATGCCTTGTTTTCATCGCATCTTTTAATTAATGACCATCACCTTTCAATATTTCTTAATTTTCCTCATTTAATTTATGAGTTCTATCATTTGAGTAATTAGTCCCATGTTGATTTGATTTATCTTCTTTTCCCCCAAACATGGTATCTCAAGGAGTGCTTCCTTGGTATCTCAAGGAATGCTTCCTTGAATTCATGTTGTCATTTTGCTAAGTGATCTGCATGCATATTTTCCATCCTTCCTCATAATGTTTCCATTCTTTAAAAATGAAAGAATTTTTTAATGCATCTTGGTAGGCATTCTATAGATCTAACACATCTTTTTAGAACTCCTTTTGTACCGAAGTCAAGTCATCACAGATTTCTAAGGTGTATTCCATGAATCGCCTATGTCATACCTTGCAGCCTTGTACTATTCCACTTGATGTTTCAAGTGCTTAGTTTCCTTCTTATGTCTTTTTGTTTCTGATGTAGATGACTTATTTGGAAGACAAGGATGGGTAAAAGCACAATAATTTGTCACCCTTTTACAAAGGAAAAGGTTAACAGCACCAAAACTATAAAACTTCAAGGGCATAAAAGTCACATTTCTAGTCAGAATTTGAAGACGATGTAAATTGAAGAATGTGTGAAATAGGATGAATTATATGCCTATAACTTTTTTCAAAAAAATTGAACCAAAATTAATATGTTTTTTGATTTTTTTAGGTCTATTTTTCATTTCCTGAAAAATGTTGTAAATCAAGGAGTTTACTTCCCGCCAAATCATTATAATTAAAACATTGTTTTTTTCTCCAATTTCAGAATATGTTTTAGATGACATGTATAGCTAGTGCAGAAAAAAGAAAGAAGTGTTTTCGATCTATAGTTTTCCCGTTATAAGTTTTCAAAGTCAAACTTACCTGAAATCAACAGTTTTTGTCTCTAGCCAGTTTTCCTCTATCAAAACTATACCAAAAACCAAATATATTACATATTATTGTAGAGGACTCTCTTGTCTAGTATTTTCTATGATTTTAATTTTTTTTTTAATTTATTTATCATTTTTTTATATTTTTCGAATCAACGACTGCTTGACTGTTAAAATACCTACTTTCAATAATTTTTAATTAAAGTAGACTATATCTAATTAAAATACTATAAAATCTATATGAGGATATTCTTGACTCTGATCTCTACAAAAGGGTATTTTTCTATTTTAAAAAAAATATCATTAAAAAGACTAAGAGTTATTGAAAAGTCACTTTTTCTAAAATATTTTTATTTCTATGGTAATTGGACTCAAAGTGGTATAAAACACACATTTAATAGACATTTCAAATTGGAAAAGTTAAAGAACTTATCTAACTTAGCTAGAATGAATCTAGCTATAATATATGTTTGACCAAAATTAATTTTTAGTAAGAAATACTAAAATTCAGCTGTGTTGATAAGTTAGCCTAAAAGGTGATAGATTATTGTGCATTTACCTAGACACAATAACAAACTCAACAAGGTCTCAAAGATGACTCCTCAAATAGGCTTGTCTCATTGTTCCCATTGAAAATCCCAATAAAGGTTCATGTATCCAACCTTGTGCCTGATATGAAATGCTTCTCCTCAAAATATTATTGTTGTCTTAAGGAATTCCTTGTATCCCCATCAACACAATCAAATACCCTTCAAGGCCACTTGACAAGTTTTATTCACACTTCATTCATACATGGCAACTAGGCCTACTAGTTTTGGCTTTCATTCTTCAAACCCTATTCTTATGCACACAAAAAGGGACCCTTTTAAAATTTACATTACATATCAAAAAACTCCCATATGTTGTTTTGGGACACCGAGGACAAAATAGGTCTACAACCAGTTTTGGGGGCACAATTAGCCCTGCTTTCCAAAGCAAGTACTTGAAAACCCTTGACAATTCCTTGACGAAATAACACAAAACAATGGAATAATTCAACACTAAAAAAATTATTCTACATGTTTTAGGTGCCTAAACCCCTGAAATTTGTCTCAGACTCCAAATGTTCACTCATAGTCACACAAACAAGCATGTCACATAGCAAATGTCAGGCCTAGGGCTTCCATTTTCTCTCTCCCAACTCCAGCTCTTTCTCTAAAACTAGATGCATATTTGAATGGACCCTAAGCACTACCATTCCACTAGTATTTATATTTTTCCTTATTGTGGAATGGAGTCTTACAAGCATTTTAATGTTCAAACCCTACTTGATGAGAGTTTCAGATCCACCTTGAGAAAAATGACAATAACTCCTACAATATTTAATGAAAAAAATTCAAACCAATTGCATATAAAACTATATTCTTCCCTCTTTCCATAAATGTGAGTTTTAGGGTTTGAAAGTACAGTACAAGACTGTACAATTCTCTGCAACAGGAGAAAAATAGTAATAAAGTAGGGAAACAGAGAAAAAATTGTATTCAACTTCTTCAAATATTAGCAACAACATGTACCTTGACCAGAAGAGGTATTATAAAAATCAATTATCCCATCCCCAGTGGTCCTTAGCTGATTTTTGAATGGGTGACCATTGGGACATAAAAATTGCACTTTTGCACTACAAAGTTGCAAAAGTTGCCAAAGTGACTTTTGTAACATTTTACAACTTTTTGCCCCACTTCAAAAAATAACTCAAAACTTGAAGCCTATTCCTAATGCATGATAAAATAGATAATATGACTCTGATTACATCATTTTCACTCATTTTGAACACACTTTCAATGGTTTGACAATGTTTGACCCAATCAGGACCTTATAGGCCTACATGAGTTAAATGGAAGATCAACAATTTCCTTACAAAAAGATTTGAATTGATTTTAAATGATCTTTAGGACCTTATGAGACCTTGAAAAAACACTAAAAAATGACAATTACAAAAATCCTTCATCAGGCATCAAAATGAGTAGGTGGCTCCAGCACTAATTTCTCATGTCATTATAAGGATGTTTGATTCATTTACTTGTGTTTTTCTTACCCTAGTTGTAGTCCTAGCCACTAGATCATATCATCTACATACATTACCATTAATTATATGGATTCATTAAATCTCAAGATTGTATTATGACATACAACTTCTTGATCAACAACATGTCAGGTACATTCTTGGGAAAAGTATGGGGTGTCTTTGTGGTGCCATAGATCTTCTTGTATGTTAAAAAATCATATAGGGAGAAATATTTTAGGTTCTCTAAGATTTTGATCATGTCTTCAAATATCCTGGGGAACATTTTCTCAAATAATATCTCATGGAAGGGAGCAAATAATTGGCGAAAGATGTAGTCATATTTTGATGCATATTTGTGCTCCCATCAGTCCTATAAATAAACACACATGAACTAAATGACATGGGATGCTCCATGTCTAACTCATCCCCAAAGAATTTATTCGCTACACAAAAAACATAAAATGTAAGTAAGAGGTGGTATAGAATTTTGGATGTGTGCCCATTCGACATGACTCGACTCTTGTTATTTCATTGCACAAAGTAAGTAAAAAAACAACTACCTAGTTTAACATTGGCCCTTCTTTGAGAAACATATGTAGCAATGAGAGTTATGATTCTTCAAAATTAGAAGCATCATTCTCCCCATACAACC
The DNA here is from genome assembly GCA_018584345.1 of Thuja plicata. Lineage (NCBI taxonomy): Eukaryota > Viridiplantae > Streptophyta > Pinopsida > Cupressales > Cupressaceae > Thuja > Thuja plicata. The sequence goes on from MU228404.1 coordinate 622,259, forward strand.
TACTAACTAGGGCCACTATATTTTTTTACTGAATCCATGAAGTTGATGGAAAGGTACCATTTAGTGTTCCTAGAAGTTCATATTTATCTAGATTATTTGAAAAATAGGCTCCATTGGATATTGGTATTATGACATTTTGTTGGGGGTTTCAGTGATGTAGTAGTGTTAGTGGAATATATATGTCTCAAAAGAATTATATAAGAGTGATTTCTTGTGATTGAGGGTTTAAGATGACCAAGGAGTTATAGAACAAGAAGAGGACAACATTAGATTTTTAGTTTCTAAAAGGTTTGAAAAGGTGTAAATGAGTAGTGTGTTGGGGATTATTCTAGTGAGGTGAGATAAAAACACTAACTAACAAGGCTTGGATAACCTTCTTCACTTCCAGATCCATAGGGCTCAGGAGGGTTTTCCTTATGCTAATTTTGTACATATGACATATTTATTCTAATGGCAACTTATAGACCTTCAAATGTGGGTAATTCTCATATTTTATGTAGATAGGGCATTTATTTCATCACTTGAATAAGTAATCCCCTTTTATTTAATAAACACGAAGAACACATAAATTATATATCTCCTTCTCATAATCATGGAGGAGTGTTATACATATAAATTTAAATGCATCCACCATATTTTTCTAAAGAACGTGGAGATGCAGGAACATGGATAAATTAAACAAAAAAGAAAATAACAAAAAGGAACAGAAGATTTGATTAATTTGATTTTTAATCTGAAAACCCTTCATGTCTCTCAATAGTCCACTGCTTAATCTCGAGCTACATAGTGAAAGTAAAGCCATGAAAGAGATCCTATGAATAGATGAAACTTAACCAGTGGGTTTTAAATATATTAATTCTTACATTAAAAAGTCCATTCATGTTATGATAAAGTTCTACTTCAACAATCCATTTTATACGCTGAAAATCATTGTTATCTGCACAAACAAATTTAACTCTCTTCTTGAGAGAGACCCATGAATAAATAACACACCTACAAGAAAATTGTAGAGACAAATTCAACCATATTTAATGTATTGAATTCATATGAGTTAAATTATACAAAGATGGAGACAACTTTATGCAATTATCATTTATAATTGAAAAAACTGGTTAACGCTACTCATGAGATTACACTATATCAGAATTACATTCACCTTCAGCAACCTGAAACTAAACACTTCCTAGTTACAAGCTAAAGAGAATTTTCATAGTTAGAACCCCCTTTTTTCATGGCCTTGGAATTCCTTTTATATTTAAGGAATGCAGCAAGATTCGAGATACTAACAAATATTTTATTCTACTATCATTTATTTATTATAGTGATAATATCCTAACAATTTTTTTTACCACCAGACTTGTCCTGAAGTAAAACCACTTGGTTGGGATACAAGGAAGTTATCGTAACAATGCCAATTATTTCAACAAACCAACCATGCAAGCAAGTCATTCCAATATAGACCATGGTTTGTTATTAAAGCTAAAACTACTATAATGCAATATTCTCACTTGCTTCCCCATTAGGGGACAACTTAGATAATTCTTCCCATGGAGAAATTGGTGACTGCATCACCCCAACTTCTACCCTAGCATCCTCTGAACCTACTCCTACAACCTCTTCCCTATCTACATTAGGTTAATAAATCCCTCCAACTTCCCTTGGCATTTAAGAAGTCACTATAACCACAAAGCATAGCAACAACCTATGATCCTTATATGCTTCTTGAAAAAGGCCTTCCCCAGTCTCAACCTCAGGCAACAAACAATGCCACTCATGACAATTATCACTAATAGCACACGAACACACAGAAAGACATCAAACAAAAAGGGAATAGCTATAGAGAATGCATATAATCCTATCATGGTAAATTATAAATAACATTCTTCCAAGTTTCAACTCAACTTCCACAACTTGCTTCAATTCAATAAATCTTTGTGTTGAGGTTCACAGCTGTGAAATCTTTCCAAGCTACTATTCTTGGTTATCGCAATATTTTTTTAAAAGGAACGGAGGCATGGCACAATGATTCTCAAATTTGTACCATATTTTAGGAGTAAATGCAACATCCTTCAAATGTCACTTCTGATATGAAACACATATGTTGTCACTTTGTAATCACCAAAATATAGTCAAAAGATCTCAAGAATTTTATAGCATGGCAATCACGCCTTACATTGAAGCACACATGGTAATCAGTCACTAGCTTGTTCTATATTTCACCACATACCACTCAACATGGTCTAAATTGTATACACTCCCTTTGACATTTCCCTAGACATGTCATGTCACCACCTCACACAATCGTGAGCCAAAGGAACTATCTTCAAAAATTATTGCGAAGCCTTGACTACCTCATCATGAGTTGCCTTTTTTAATGCATTCTTACGACCCATCCACCTTAACTATAGTTTAAACCTACCAAACAACCAGGTCAAAGGTATTCAATAGGTGTTAACCCATCAAATGCATCCATCAAGCACTAGGATACCAAACATAAATGTTTCCCCACATGCCAAAATTGGGTCCTACAAAACAAGTTGCGAGGCAACAACAAGGCATAGCTATAAATATCATTTTTCCTCACGGGCTCATGGTCAAAAAATATTTTCCCCACTAACCATTGTGAGGATGATACAAACCATTATGGTCATCATAAACATCAACTCTTGGGCTCACCGGTCCAACTGAAAGCCTTCAAAAACCACCATGACGATGCGACGAGAAACCCTTGTTTAACTTTTTAACATCTTCAACTTTTGACACGTGGCTCACTATCACTTCCCCACAAGCTAGAAGTCTTCAATGTGTAATCAAGTTGAAAGGATACAACAACATACTTTATTAAAGCCCAATGACCACCACGCAGTCTCACAACCGCTAGTCATTAACTTTAATAATTGTAGCGAGGGCATGACTAGGAGATTGCCAAACTGCAAACACTCAGCCGCATTCTTGCAACAACTTTTATAAGAAGAACATAACACTTGTAGGTCCATGAAAAGCACCTTAAAACACAACTTAAAGCTTGTACAAAAAATGAGGGGTAAGTTACCGTGGAAAAGGAAAATATAAGGCTTTAGGCTAGGACACATCAAAATATATGGTCTCAAGACAAAAGAATGAAAAAATGACCATTAATTTGACATTATATAAGACCCTAACCATGAATTTACCAGGGTAAATAAAATATGATAGGCTATTCAATGGAGGAACATATGTAAACAACTAACAATTTTGAAAATTTAAAATTTCTCTAAACCAAAATGACTTAAAGAGAAGCTAGCCCATAGACTAATAAGACCATAGCACTTGAGAAATTAAGAAATAAATAAAGGACCATAGCCACGGGAAAAACAAGTCTCAGTGCTACTCCAGCTCAAGAACGCTTAACAATGGTGTTTTCTCTAAGGTTAAGCCCATTTTTCTTGCAACCCCATTTGCAAAACCTTCATCAAGTCTTGTGTCTTATTTTCCTAATTAGCTAAAATACAGAATCAAAAAGTGGAAGGCACATGCCCAAAGGATAAGACTGGATTCTAGTGTGGAGTGACTTTGATAATAAAAATGATAGTAAGTCACAAAATACATGACAAAAATTACTCTGTAAAGGAAGTGTCTCAACTAAAATAACTATGGACTAAATACCTTGCTTCCAAGCTCGTGGGAGATACCCAATGCAAGAGCTTAGAATTGGTAATTGATATGGTTTTTTTTGTCTACTATTCATAGACAAGTCAACATAAGACATGATGCGAGATAACAGTAAAAATAACCTTCATTTTTATGGTTCAATAGGAACTTTATTTTGTGATTATTCTTGCATCCATTGGAACTTTATTTTGTAGTTATTCCTATGGCCATTGGAACTTTATTCAGTGACTATTCCTGCAGCCAAAGCAGAACAAAGTAACTTCCTATTTGTTTTCTAAGAACTATATTTATGTTATCTCTTTCACTCCAGTTTAGTTGTTGATTCATGTAATATGAATATGGTTTCATTTCATATGTTGTAATATTAGATTTATAATATAAAATGATTTTATTGCATTAAATAAACAATAACTTTTCATTAAAACATTTTTTTTGGTTGGGTAAACTTGAGTCTTCTGGAAGATGAAGATGATCCTCAAGATACAGATCCATAATATGTTGGTTCTCATCCAGATCACACAATAGAGGATGACAATGATGTAGATATAGAAGACACTAAAGTTGATGATGATGAGGATGATAACAACGATGATCATAGTGATTATGGTTGTGGTGGTGATGATGGGGATGAGCTAGATGCTACTACTAGCTAGTGACATTCATGACCATACAGACTACATTATGGATCATTTCTTATATATTGTTATGATACCTATTTTTATGGTTACTATCATATATATCACTTTTACAGCCTATAGTACCAATTAATGAGTTGATATATTTTAACATGTATCATTTTCATTTATATCATTTGGACATGTATCATCTTGACTAGTATCATTTTCAGTTACATAATTTATCATTTTTACTTATATCATTTGTACATGTATCATTTTGACATGCTTTTTTTATCTATTGACATTTTGGAATTTCACTTTTTTAGTTATATATGATGATCATATTAGCATTCAGTTTTCAATTTATATACATTGAAAGTGGTCGATGATTTTTGGATGAATATTTATTTTGTATGATGATTTTTAATTTGTTGCTCAGGATAGATGTTGTCAAATTCAATTAAATTATCAGTATTTTGATTTCTACCTTATTGGTGTTGATATGGGTTTCATGATTGGAAAAAAACATATTAAATTAATAAGAAATGGAAATTAAATAAGAAGCCTTTTTAGAAGTAAAAAAGGAAGTAACAATAAAAGCCAAACAAGAAGAAATCTTGGAAGAAAAAATAGAAGCAATTCAGGTAGCAAACAAAGGAGCAATAATGGAAGAATTTTTAGAAGCAACAAAAGATGAAATAATAGAATCCATATTAGAAGTGACAAAAGAGGTCAAAATAGAAGCAAAATGGGAAACAAAAAAAGAAGCAAAGATGGAACAAAAAAAAACTAGGAGACCAAAATGGAAGCAAAAAAAGGAGCAAAACTGAAAGCAACATTGGAAGCAAAACTCAAAGAAAAACTAGAAATAAAGTTGGAAGAAACACAAGAAGAAAAATCAAAAGTAACACTAGAAGTAACAAGTGCCATCATAATAGGAATCAAACTAGAAGAATAACTAGAAGCAAAAATGGTGATAATGGAAGAAAAATAGGAAGCAACACAAGAAACAAAAATAGAGGTAAAATGGAAGAAAAATTAGATGCAACAGTGGGCGTTATAATGGAAGAAAACCTAGAAGGAACACCAGAAGCAAAGCTAGAATAAAATATAGAAGAAAAATGTGAAGCAAACCTGGAATAAAAATCAAAGGCAAGAAACAGTGTTATAATGGAAGCCAATTTGGAAGCAAACCAAGAAACAAACTAGAAGTGAAATGGGAAGCAAAAATAGAAGCAAAACGGGAAGACAAATGGAAAACAAAACCAGAAGCAACAAAGGACGTTATAATAGATGCAGAGATGGAAGAAAAATAGGAAGCCAAAATTGAAGGAAAACCAAAGGCAAAAAAGGACACTATAATAGAAGAAAAACTGAAATTTTAGCAATATGGGAAGCCAAACAAGAAGAAAAATAAGAAGCAACACTGGAAGAAATACAAGAAGAAAAAATAAAAGCTTAACAATAAGAAAAACTGGAAGCACAATTGAAAGAAAAATTGGAAGCCAAATCCAATGTTATTTCTAGCGCAATACCAATCGCCAAGGAGGCGCAATTGTTTTCTTCTTTTCCTAGCGCAACAAATGGGGTGTTCAAGGTTGTGACGCAAAGTTCGGCTCAAATTGTCACACAATTGGCGGCGCTAAGAATGAAACTAAGTTATGGAGGCTATTGGAAGTTGACTTTTTTGTCGACATAGAGGCTCATTTCATAACCAAAATTGCACTAAAATATGGTGCTAATTTAGGCGATATTTACCTATTTTGTTGTAGTGTTATTGAAGGAAAAGAAATTTGGGAGGTTGGAAAGAATTCTATCCCCACACACACACACACACACATAAAATTGTATTAATAATTTTTGTGGGGATTTATGTCTGTGAGATTTGGGCTAGTATCATAGTAAAGGAAAAATGGAAGAAAATAAAGAGAATTCAAAAGCACATGATCACTAGTAAATTCAAAATAATTTTTTTTAATCTTGTATGAGTATTTTCTAGTTAAATTAGGGTTATTTATAATAAATCAGTTTATATGGTACATCTTATAAGATATCTCAAAATAATTGATCACATGGAAGCAAGTAGGTGTTGGAATAACGATACATTTGGCATCAGTGAATGCACTTAGTGAAAACACTTATTCGGTTTTGAATGCTTACCGAGCTCATCACTCAGCCCACAGCCTATACCGAGCATTTAGTAAAGCTCACCGATCAAACAGTTCA
>MU228404.1:647721-673545 GCA_018584345.1 Thuja plicata
GTAAATCTTTTGAGGGAAAGGGATAGAAGGATTGCTTGAAAGGGAAATGACTGAAAGAAAACTACCTACTAGGTGATGCACCGAAATTAGGGCTTGGATCTCAGTATAGAGGAATGAAACCAATGGAGGAAACAGGTCTAACAAGTCACAACTCACTAGATAGGCTTGCATTAGTGTTTCATAGGAGGGTCTGGACAAAAGACACAAACTATGACCTGCAAGCAGACATCCTTCTCTGTAACTAGGTGTAGGAATGAGACAAGACTGCTAGGGGCTGAAGTATACCCACAAAACATCCAAATCGGATCAAACACAACAACACACGGAATTACAGAAAATGAGAGGGACTAAGAACCCCAAATCCATTAACAACATTCATAAACTTCCATCCAATAAGAGATCATCAAGATAGTGAAGACAGGAATAGAACAAATATCACAAGTCCTCAAGGATATCTTAATCATCAATGGGAAATACAAGTGCAGGAAACCACAAGGGTAGAAAGATTGCCATGAACTGGTCCCCGAGAGAGAAAAAATCTCTCTACAATTGCCAAATCTGAGCACTAAGGCTCTCAAAAAAATTTTATACCACCCTCAACTGCACGCAGGCAGGAGTCCCAAAAGAAACTAACCAGGGTTACAGATTTTTCAATACAACAATCTGCCTCAGGACAAAAAATCCGATCTGGTCATAAATGTGCCATGCTGATGAATCGATCAGATCAGACTTACATGCCCATCCCTGTACTTGACCATGCCTGCCGAACAAGCAACCTAGACTCATTAGTTCAACTCTGCAAGAAAGGCACTGACATGAATGATTACCAACTAATTGTATCTGTCCAGGACAAGAAATGACCCCTGACGGCCGCCACTCAGTCACTCATCAATGAGCTCTCGATCATGACCATACTTCTTGCCAACTGTATCTGAGCAATAACTTCTGCGTGGGTTCTGCATCCTTCCACATTTCTGAATTATTCTGGAGATCCCTTTGCAACATTCTGGAAGTTCTCGAGCCCCAACGACCTCATCTGCATCATCCTCACACAGTCGCGAGCCATGCTCTCTCCCCTCTGGATTTTGAGCGACTAAGTGACGAGCTCATCTCTTCATTAACTTTTCTGTGATCGCACACTCGCGAGCAGCCTCCTCATTATTTTACTTTCTGGGCGAGCAGGCGACGAGCTCCATCTCTTCATTAATCACTCAGTCGCGAGCTGATCTCCGTTCATCCTTCCAGCTCAGCGAGTGAGCAACAAGTTCCTTCTTCTACTCGGTCGCATAGTCGCGGGTGAATTCTCTTTTATCTGCAATATCTGGCGACCGAGCGACGAGCACTGGCCTTTTCTTAATCGCGCAGTCGTGAGCCCTTTTTACTTTACCTTGGAACATCGGCGACTGGGCGACGAAAAGCTATCCTTTCCGGTCACGCAATCGCGAGCCATCTTTCTTTCATCTTTTCTGCTCAGCGACTGAGCAACATCCTTTTCCTTCTGCTCGGTCGCACAGTCGCAGGCCCTCTTTACTTTATCCAGTTCTATAAGCGAGTGCGCGATGAGACATCTCTTTTCTCGTCGCGCAGTCGCGAGCTGCATTCTGCTCAACTTTCTATCGGCGACTAAGCGACAATTGGATCTTCCAGCTCGTCGCACACCCGCGAGCTACACTCCTTTTATCTTTTATCTTTGGCGAGTGCGCGACACCTTCTCCTTCTTCTCGGTCGCACAGTCGCAGATTGTTTTGCCTTTACGTCCATTGCTCAGCGAGTGAACGACCGAGCCCTACTTTTCACTCATCGCACACTCGCGAGCAGCTATCGTTTCTTTCCTTTTGCTCGGTGACTGAGCGACAGCAGCTTCCTCTTCGGTCGCGCAGTCGCAACCTGTTTCCCTTTCATGTGCATTTCTCAGTGACCAAGCGACGAGCCCCTATTCTTGCTCATCGCGCACTCACGAGCTGCCCCTTCTTTTATCTTTTCAAAAATGCCAGCGCGACTGCGCGACAACATCTCCCGTTGAGCTCATCGCTCACTCGCGAGCTACATTCCTGACATAACATAGACATCGCGACTGCGTGATGAGGCATTGAAATATTTGACCCGCTCAGTCGCAAGGCAAGAACGACTTGACCTAAACTGATTGCGATTGCGCGACGACATCAAATACAACTCGTCGCGCACTCAGGGGCGGATTAGACCTATGCGGGAAAAGGTAGCGACTGAGCGATGAGCGCGATTGGCAGCTCGTCGCGCAGTCGCGCAACTTAAAACTTTGAACAAATTTTTACCGCGATTGCGCGGTGACCCAAAAGGTCTGATTTTTAAAAGGGAGGCTTGGCCATTTTGCGAGGAAACACAGAAAAGGCCAAAAATGCATAGGATGGGGAAAAATTGGGCAACACTAAGGTAAAATTTTTTGATTAAGGTAAAAGCGGGTTTTGAAGGGGCCCCAAAACCTTGTATAAGCATATTTTAGAGGGAATATAAAACCCCACAAAAGCAAAATGCTTCTAAAGGAATGACATTACAAAACCAACAGCCCCCAACCAGCACACAGATAGTAGCTAACAAAATAATAATATTAAACAACCCAAGTGCCTAGAAAGCAATAAGAATGGCCAAGGCCTTACATCAGAAAGGATTAACATGGGTTTTAAAGATCCCCAAACTTACATCCAGGGTTTTGACATGGAACCCAGAAACCTCAGAAATAGGATCAGCCTCAAAACCTACCAATAACCTTAATCAAAAACCCCCAGCCACCAACATGGGCCCTTGAAAATTTTCAGCATCCATCTATCAACTCCTATAGGAAACCAACAAGAAAAAACACCCAAAGAGCCTAAAAGAGGGACAAATACCTCATCCACCTCTTTAGGATCAAGTCTAATGCCCAAAAACATGGGCTCCTACATAAAAAGATTAACACTCTAAATACCTACAGCGACAACCCACTTAGGGAGAGGTCTAGGAAGAAGAGACCACAGGATCACCTCCACCAAAGACTTCCCCCCAGCATTAAAATAACACCATGAAATATCCCACTCAACCGCAGAAAGAGAGCGCTCATTACCCAGCCAGATCCAATCAGCCATCATGTAGCTAAAGGATAGAGGAGACCACTTGCGCCCACCATAGAACTCCATCCAGCAAACATGGACCACCTCCATAGGTTGTGCGACTTCCACCTCAATAGGACAAAAGGGTGAAGGGAGCAGGAGCATAGAGATTCTCCACCAGCAGGAAGAAAAAACACAAAACCCCACCTCAATAGGGGTATACTCCATCTCTATAGGAGTATGGCTTGGAAGAATATGACCAAAGAAAAAACTCCCAACAGGGAGACATCCAAGCCAACCACCCTATAAGAGAAATCATCCATGAATAAGGGTGAAACAAGAACAGAGGTCACAAACCTAGCAGAACAGAAATAGGCAAAGCCATCCCAGATGGAGTCCAAACTAGCAGCATCAACTGGTTTAGATAAATCCTTACAACAACCTTGACCCTCAGGCATCCCATATGGCTTTGCATAACTTTTATTAGGTCTAAACCCATTCTCCATGAATCTACACCCCACTCCAAAAGAAGGGCCACTCAACATCAAAACACCATATGAGCCAAAAACAAAATAGAGAGAAGATATAAAACCTGATCTCCCCACTTCCCAATGCCCATCCCAAAGACCATCAAAAGTGACAGTCTCCAGCCTCTCGACCCCCTTATGAAAAGGAGGCACAAGTAAAGAGACCCCAAAAATGAGGTCCCCTACAGGCATGGCATAGACCACACACAAGGCAAACAGCCCTCAAACCCCCCCCCCCCCCCCCCCCCCCCNCCCTCAACCCCCCCCCCCCCCCATCTTCATCATTGTCATCTCCTCCATCCGCTTCTTCCTCTGCTACCCCCGCAGAGACCCCTGTCAAAACCCTAGCTCTAGCTCCACGAGACATTCTGGTTAAATCTGAGGTAAAAGTTATATGTATATAATCTATTTCTTAAACTAGAAATATATTTCAATTTTCATCAAGGTTCATTCACAAACATTGATTCTAGAGCTAGGTAAACTTGATCCTTCATATTTACTTTTTTAGCTCAAAATTTAATTCTCAATTACCTACTCCTCCAACTATTTCATTATTTAGCATATTCCATACTCATGTGTTTGTATTTGGACTCCTTCAATAAGAGTGTATGAAGTATTCTTTGAATTTTTGGATATATAGTCCTTTATTTGATTAATTATAATCAAAATCTAATTAAAGGGAAAATTAAGTGTCAAAAGAGTTATACTTTATAGTGAACTTACAATTTATGTCATTAGGAAAAAAATTACAATTATATAAGTATATTATGAGACTCAGTTGTCAAGGGTCGATATCAATAAAATAGATATGATTGATAAGAGTTAGTATAGGGAGTGGCAATATGCTTAGTTATGATTTTGTGTAGAATGGAACTATGAAATATATGTGAATCTTATGATAGTCTTTCCTGAAGTTTTATAACTAAGTTCTTGAGTCTATTCATTATGGGGTTGTTGATCTCATATGTTCCTTATTGAGATCTTGATTGTTTATAACTATGGTTGATATACTTGAAGAGTAGACATTTCTTTATAATGGTTCTTATTTAGTATGAAATACTATTTGGTCCTGAGTATTTAACTTAAAGAAAGAGTTGCGTACCCACTTATGTATTTTATAAAGCATATAATAATAACAATATGATGCATTTTGTATTGTTACTATGGTTAACCAAATATGATATGGTACAAGATTAAAGAGATAAACTATGAAGTATCTAAGTGTGAACATAGGCAAGGTCATCGGTGATGCACCCCGAAGACTTGGGAGTCCCTTAGGGTTTTTCTTAAATAAAATTAATTCACTTCTTCCCAGTGAAAATTCACTTAGATAAGATATTGATGAAGGGTTTATTTATGATCATGTACCTAATATTTTTCATCTAGTTAGATAGACATGTGTGAATTTATAGGTATTGGACACGGTGATTACAAAGAAGAAACAAGGTAGCGTATTCAGGTTTATTGTGATAATTAAAAAAAAATGTTTGTTTTAATGAGTATTTTTTCCTTAAGATAAGGATTACAATATTAAAGATCTCATTAACTCCTTTCCAACGCCTCTTAACCCATGAAGAAATTTATTCTTGAGAAGGGGAGAACTTCAAAAACTTACAATCAAAATCCTATTCCAAAAATATGTGGTCTACTCATTAAGTTTTTCTATCAAAAAAATTACATACACTACATCTTTGATTAAAACTGGATCCTTAGCTTCATCCATAGGTTGAGATTGTCAAGAGATCGGTTTAGGAACCTAAGGTTTCTTTTACAATTTCCTCATTGTCTATTATATCTAGCTCCCTTAGTCTTTTGATGCCAATTTTTTTTGAAACCCCTATAATTTGAAACCTTGGGTTTGACAATTAGGGAACAATATATAGAGAAGTGGGCTCAAGATAATGAAATATTAATATAAAGGTCTAACATTCACAAAGGAAAGCGAGAATATTAGACATTTTTTTATAAAATACATTGAGACAAACAAATATATTGAATCTACTTTTAAAGACAATAAAAAAATTTCTAATAAATTTCAACTAATATATAAATAGTTATAAATGTTCATAATGATTTTTTACAATGTAGCAATTGTTATATCAGAAATTATTTATTCACGGACTATTATTATTAAATCTTCCCATATTATTCATAAACACATATTTTTTACTAATAATAGTTATTTAAAATCTTAATAGATAAATAAATTATTTTGTTAAAAAAAACTTAATAATAATAAGTTTTCTTATTTAAAAAATAATAACACTCAAATAACTAAAAAATTTCCATATTCCTAGATATCCACTTTATTGAACTTATCCACTTTATTGAGCTTATCCACTTTATTGAACTTATATATATCCTTATGTAATGTTACGAGGAAGTTCAAAAAAATCCCTATTTCAATGGAATAGAGAAAATTTTATCATTTTGAAGGAGAAATATATCAAATAATATATATTATTTATTTATATAGAGAGAACCATTGTGACTTAAACTTCGGGCATCGAGCTGGGTTTACAATCCCTCTTATTGAAATTTTATTTGGTTGATGTAAACTTGGAAGGCTTAGCAACATAGGGTGCTCAATTATAGAGCTCACTTCCTTAACCATAGGTATATAAAATGGAAAATCCAATTAGGAAAAAGAAAATGGAGAAATGACATAATCTCAGATGATGTTATTCCATTCTTCCTTGGGAGTGCATAGCAGAATGGAAGGTGTCCATGTTTCCATCCATGGGCTAAACAGCTTATCCACAGACGACATTGGCACCTCCAATTCCGGGGGCTTCAGTTTATTGTCTTTGAATGGACTCCTGCACTCCATTACCTCTTCACCATCACCTTCATTTGAATAATGTAATCCCCCACCCATGGGCACACTTTCATGATCCATCAAGTTAAAATCATGTTGAAAATTTGAAGCATCTGAAATTATCATGAAGTCTGCTCCTTCTCCTGCCATAGCTCGTTGATCCAATGTTTTCTGAGAAGTAACTTTTCTGTGTATGCGGCACAACACTATATCTTTCTACAAAAATAAATAAAAACCCTTGTTTAATACTATACTGATTATTAAGGTTACAAAGTATTGTAAATGGAATATAATAATATGAATGTGCTAACAAAAAAAAATCTTATTTGAGATCAAATGGCTACCTATAAACAAGAAAGAAACTGTTTTTGTTAAAGAAGCATTGCCTTTCTCGCAGAGCGAAAATCTGGCATTCTGTACTCATTCATGATCCAGTCTGTTTTCTCTCTACTTAGGGCTTTTCCTCTGTAGAAAACCAGTGTCTTTTTAAGTCCAATACATTGAAACTTATGATTTCGAACCGGTTTATCCGTTCCAGTAGCCTTCCAATAACCAGAGCCTGTAAGTCGGCTTCTTCTGGATTGAGCGCATTTTTTATCAACGGGAACAAAGAAAAACCATTCTCTTTCTCCAACTAAAGCAAGATCTACAACAAAAATTTAAAAACAGAACATATCATGTAGCTGATAAACCCATTTTAACTTATAGCAGGTGTAATATTTCCACATTCCATTCAATGTAGATAAAATTCTTCTGGAAATTAACTTACAAAGAAAACAGTAGACCCACTAATAGTAAACAAACCCTAAACGATTCAACAACCTTATAAAAAAAAAATAATAATAACAGATTCATCCATTGACATTTTAGGGAAACTCAAAACAATACAGTGTTGATGCTTTACACCATGCAATTTTTTATTTTGGAATATGATATGATTTACACTATGCAGCTGCTAAACCCACTTGAACTTACAAAGAAAAAAGCAGACCCACTAATAGTAAACAAACCCTAAAAGAACAGATTCATCCATTAGGGCAACTCAAAACAATACATTATTTATGATTTGAACCATCCTAATGTTCATTTTGCAATCTATTATGATTTAGATATTCCAACAAATCTTCAAATCGCAACATCTAGATCTATATGATTTAGATCACTCAAATTTTCAGTTTGAAACATTTAGATTTGTAAACTCATAAGACCCATAGTACATGAATACCTGGGAGTTGCCATGGATCATAACGATACAAATCCAAGGTTCCAATTACATCAAAGCTGAAAGGCTGGCCTTCAACCTTTTTTCTGAGATAGAAGCTCACTAACTCCTCTTCTGTTGGATGAAATCTGAACCCTGGAAGATCAAGTTCTCCATGCAATCCGCCCTCCATCTCTACAAATGTATTTTATTGCAGTTTTTGGCAATGGATATAATTCTCTGGCTGCACTATATAACACGAAAATCTAAGAAACTTGGGATTATGTTTTCCAGTCATTGGTTTTGCAGACTTTGGAAGGAAAGCGGGAAATGAGATAAAATGGTTTCAGTCAATCCTGCGAAGTTGCGCAGAGATTGAATGCGTAAAGAATATTGAAATTGGTCAAGCAAATTGTAGGAAAATCGGCCATCGTCAATTTGGAACAAACAAATTAAGATGTCATCATACTTTTTTTATTCTGGTCATTGTGTTCCCACGCGGTTTCACAGCGACTGCTCTCTATTTCGATTTGAAGACAATTTGACCTTCATAACAACGAAAAGGTTGCAAGCTAATTTGACCTCCATAACAACGAAAAGATTGTAAGCTGTTTGTTATTAACCTCGGTTGCAGATTTTTGAAATAATTTAGGACATATTGACAGTAGCTAACATGTGAATTGCCAACTTATATGTACATGTGGGGAAATGACTTATATTTTTTATTCAGGTATAGAAAATCTCAAGTAGGTTATAAATTATTAGAAGCTTCTATATTAGATTTAAAAATTTTAAAAATAGTGTTGGGATGCTATTCAACAAGATTGCTTTCAATCAAATTGATGATCTAAATTGTTTGGATATATTTTTCTTTTATAATGGGTTTTATCAATATTAAAGGTTTGCTTCTATTTGATAGAAATGGATTTTCAAATTGGGAGCTTGTAGTTAAAAGTTCTTGTTAGAGATAAATCCTTATTAAGGATTGTTGATGAATAAGTTGTTGAGCCTAGAGACATAAGATAATATACACCGTGGACTATAAAGAGAACAAGAAATATGAGTCATTCACCAAGATTTGAAATCAAATCTAAAATTAAATTCAATTCCCTTGTAAAGATGATCAAATAAAATCATGGAAAAAGTTAAGAGTAAGATTAGAAGGATGATGACTTGCTAATATGTTTAGCATAGAATAAATAAATAAATTGAGTCTTAAATTGGTTGATTTTGAAGGCTATGTGAACATTTGAACGTATTTAATAATTAATTAAAAAGTATTGTACAAATGATTTTTTATTTTCAATTAATTGTCAATTAGATTTTGAAAATATGGTTAATTATTTGAATCAAATTTCTTATTCAAATGTACAATTTAAAAAGATTAGAAAAAATATGATAAAACTATAAAATAAAAAAATATTTTTAGTTAAATTTTATAATTAAATAGACTTTCCATGTTAATTCAAATGAAAGGCATTTTAAGAAGGCAAGTGCATATGTTTTAAAGGGAAAATAATATTTCTAAGTCACTTCATAATGGGAAAAGAAAAACTGGAAGGGTTTTAACCAAAGAAAAAATTATGAGAATGGTAATGCAACAAAGAAGCAAGGATAAAAGAAATTTAGACAAAAATATAAATATAGAGTTCACAAGGAGATGAAAAAGAATAACCATAGTTACTAATAAATCCAATTCCAAATGGTAGAGTAAACTCATCCATGGTCTATTATAAGGTAATTTTGAAATAAAAAATAGAACATACTAAATATGGGGTATCTTACTTCAAATTGCAAAGAATGACACAAATCATGTTTTACTTTTTTTAAAATAGGGGAAGAACATAATGAACAAGAAATTACTTTTGAAAATATTATAAACTTGGTTATCTTGGATTTTGAAAGTGTTAATTTTAATAGTTAAATTTTGAAAAGTATTTTGTTGGGCAAGGATTACGGTTTGATGCTTTCTTAAAATAAAAATATGTTGTCAATGGGCTCTTGGTTGTTGGTGAACTTGTTTGGTTCTCAATGAGCCCACTAGGGACCAAGTCTTGTTGCAAAAAAAAGGCTCCAACATCATAAGAGATGAGGTCGGGATGCCTATTTTGGCAAAATGGATACCCCTCGGTCCTTGGCTCTAAGCCAAAGAGGTTTGGAACCTTCAACCAAAAAAATACAAAAATGTTCAAGAATCATATTAATTTATTTCTTTAATTATGAGATAAAATAGTTTTTGATTGTTGGTAAAAATAGGTTTTATGGGGATCTGAAACCCCTTACAACCATTTCAAAAAGATAGACAACATCAAAAAAACTAAACAGAAACAGGGTTGAGACCCGGCCCCAAACACCCACGACCAAAATAGAAAACTAGAGAAAAAGCCAAAAACCAGCTAGGCCTCCCGGGAGCTAAAAGCCAAAAAATGAACCACCAAAAAAATAGGGGAACTGCAAGGACTATGCAAACTCTAGGAGAGTGCTTTCCGCTTCCTTCTTTGCCTTAGAGACCTTCTTAACGCCAACATTAAAGTCTGAAACCTCTGAAATCCTGTCTTGGATTTTCTTCTTCTTGGCTGAACGCGTGCGCTTGCCCGGACCTGCATCTTCCATGTCATCTTTTTCACCTTCCATCTTCAAATTTGGGGAGCCATAATCCAACTCTGATTAAATGGAATTAAAACACTCCATTGCTGAACACATGAAGAAATAAGAACTATTGATCATTATATTTTTTATAAGATAAAATAGTTATTCTAAGAACTATTGATCATTATATTTTTTATTAAAGGAAAACAAGTTTTGAAGGGACCAAAAATCCTTTTACATCAAAACTGTTTGGTCAAAAGATACCAACAACAAACCAAATAATGGACAACAACAAAACATAAGCAACAAAATAGGGGAAAAAACCCTAGAGACCTTAAATATTTTTTAAAACATTTTCATTCTTTTAAATCATATCATCATTGATGCTACAAACCTTGTTGACGATGTTATCAATGAGAGTGATGCCTTTGCCCTTGCTACGGAGTCGAGAGCCTAGTGGTTGGACTGTTGACGGGACTTTGTGACTGGGTCCACCAACAGAGGTAAGTTGTCACCGAGTACCGAGGTACCAGCCAACTTTGCCTGTAAAGGTTTTCTGGGGAAATGAGATTCCCTAGGCCTCCAAGCATGTGAGAGTCGGGTCTCGATAGTGCGGGGCTCAGTTGGGAAATGTGACTATTTTGTTTGAGGGGAATAGCTGGTTATCTTAACTCATCTTCTCTGGGGATTCAAGTGAGTGGGGTTTCCTGCAAGCGCACATTTACTTAACAAATAAACTTCAAAAGATACTGCAGAGTTAGAAAGTTTTCATCTACCTATAGTTATACTAAACATTCAAAACATCAACAATGCTCTAACACACTACACTAAATACCGAAGAAAAATAAAACCATCAGTTCATATTTTATCAGTAGCAAAGGAAAGGAGGTCATTAGTCTACTTTAAGTATCAGAGCAAAGGACATGAAGAACACAAAGCATAAAATACCGTTAACCCAGAAGACAAAATGCTAACAACATCATTGAGAGAACTCTTCCTTCTTCATTAACATCTTTTCCAATGAGCACTAATGCCTGGTAAAATGGTGGCCCCAGGGGAGCATTTAACTACTAAAAGCTTAGAAACTATGGAGCATTGAGCTCTACAACTAAGAACTGAAGAAACCAAATTGCTATTAACTATGGACTGCAAAATCATTAATTTCATCGACCCTTGGAGTGAGGTCAGACTTATTATTTATACACATCATTTGACCTAAAAACTAACCTAGCTTATTTTACACTTTACAATATAATACTATTTTTTGGTGGCCAGTACTACCTGCACCACGCTACAAAAGACCTCGAGACAGAGAAGGTTTGACATGTCAGAAGAATAAGAGAAGAAGAGAGGAGTGGAAGAATCATCCTTGAGAAGAGAGTCGGGAGGAGAAGGAAGAAATTTGTTCCCCCAGGGATCGAGGCTACATGCCTCATAAATGGGAAGGTGGCACCCTGTCTCTGATGCGCGAGGTGTAACGGTGAAGCGGCACCTTGGGAAGACCATCTGTCAGAACACTCATGTTGAGCTGACATGCTTGGTTGCAGTTACCTACCTTCTGACAACCTTTATTAACAACCTTGAAAGTGACCGGTTGGCCTTGGGAACCGGGACATGGGTCACTTAAAGAATACAAAAATACAGGATCCAAAATTCTAGGACTCGGGAAATTATGGTCCAAAAGAATGAATGAACACAAAAATACATCTCATAAAGAGATTCTCCGGGATCCGGAGAACTTTATTACTTATGATTTTTCCCAAGCTTCCAACACTTGGTCTATGCTCTCTTCATCTACATCTTTTATGTTGTCCCACTGACTGTGGAAAGACTCCAATGCTTCCTCAACCTCTCCGGCCCCACTTCAAAATTCATCCACCATCTTGATGGCATCATGTGAGTGGATCATTGTCTTTAACAATCTGGATAACGTTCCCTGGTCAAAATCTGTGGCAGGCAGATATAGGGACTCCATCTATTCATCAAACTTGCTGAGGACATAGTCCTCCGGGGTACACGTCCCGGTGGTGAAGGGATCAACTTGCGATACTCCAACCATGAATGCTTTAAACAGACCCAAGGGGTATTGAGTAGCTGTCACTTTCTCTTTCAAGGCCTTGACCAGTTCCTTGCATACCTCACCCCTGAGGACAAGTCTGGAGTACTGGGCCTGGAGGGAATCATACAATTCATCTCCCAGAATTCTAGACTCTGTGGCAACTTCTTCGCCTATGTTGCGGATCTCTTCCAGTTTGACCTTCCATTTTTCATACTTAGCTAGATCTTGCTCCCATATAATAGCGGAGCCCTTTGCTTGATTGAGAAGAACATCAACCCGATAAAGCTCTGGGAGGGACGCTGCCAGAAATTGTCTCATGGCAATTACTTGCTCGGCGGCCCACCCATCCACAGCTTGTGCCTTCTTTTTCATAATTCATAGAGAGTCCACGTCACCCACTGCAAGCAGTAATCTAGGGTAAGGGGTCCTGAGGTGGACCTCAAACAGAGGTTGTGAAAGATCTGCCAGAAGCATGAGAAGATTGGCATTTGTTTCTCTTTCCTCCTTCAGGTTCTGGCCCTGTTTGATGTATCTGGCCTCTATTACCTTGGTGGCTTCCTTCAGTAGATCCAGCTCACCCTGTTTATCTCTCTTCCCCAATTCTACTTCTATTATGATGTAATCTTTGGGCCTTATAGCTGCTACCTCTACATCTGCTGGGGGTGTCGCGATGGTCATGACTGCGCTACCTATCAGACTAGTCCAGAGAGTATGGGCGATCCATGCCTTCTTAGGCTTTTTGGCTTTTGCATTCCTAGCCATCATTTCAGCCAATAAGAGTGTGGCGCATGATGTCACCACCAAGGCTTTCCTTTTCTTTGATTCCACCAGCCATTGGGGTGGCTGGGGTGGCTTTGTTGTTAAGACTTGTTCATTAGGATCCCTTTCAGAATCCAGCGGTATATTCCTGGAATGTACATTACTTTCAGGCTCTTTCTCTCGCTCTTACTTTGTTTCCTTTTCTTGTTCTCTAGAACCTTCAATGTTTTCCGCCAAGCTGGCGTCTTCTGTGGTATTATCCATGATCTTTTCCCCAGTCTCAACATCCCCTGTATTTTCAGGGACTTCCTCATCCCTCCCAGCATCAGCTCATTCTCCATTTTCCTTATCCAGGACTTCTTGGTCTGTTTGCTGCTGCTGCTCCTAGGCCATATTGGCCTCATCTATTGGAGCACTCTCCTCCATCGGAACATCTTCTGGAGGTGGGTGAGGTTTATAGCCAAAATTTAACAAGGCGACCGTCATTACTACCTCACCGAATGTGCTCTGGGGCACCTGATCACCCGGAGTAACCAAAAGCATTTGGAGCATGATAGTCAGGGGTACAGTTGATCCCGTGGGTCTGAGTGCCCCAACCATAAATTTCTCACTTATGTGTTTCCTTGGTGTGTTCTCAGTCTCCTGGACCGGTATCCTCTCCTACTCAGGTCCTGCTTGCATTTCTTCCTGAGCCTCTTTCTCTAATGTATCTTTTTCTTCTAGAACTTCTTTCTCTATGGGGACCTCTTTGTCCTGAGAAGCGATCTCCTCCACCGCATGACCTATACCTTGTTGAATCTCCGGGAGTTCCTCCACCAAGAAGGTGTCATCAAAAATGTCATGCGGGGGTGAGGAGTCTGAAATATCTTCTAGTTCAGAAGAATCGAAACTAACATCTACTGGGGGCATCTCCGGCATACCGAGACTAGTGAATGCACTTGATGTGGGTGTCACCCTCTTCTTCTTTCTTGTTAGTGGAGTCCCGATGTCTAGAGTACTAGTAGACTCCGCCTCAGCGAAAGTCTGCCTTCTCATCATGGTTGCCAACAACGGGGATCCCGCCGAGCGAGCAGAAGCCATTGGGGCTATAAGGAGGCTGGAGGATACCCGCATACTTAGCTACTGGCTGGTCAGCTTTGTTGACTCCATTTGTTGATGTAACTGTGCCATTAGAAGGGTGCGAACTTGTGGAGGCACTTTGAGGACCGGGGCACCCTCCTTCTCTTTCCCTTTACTTGTACTTGATTCAGCAACCATGGTAGATGAAGAAGGTCCAGCGCTGGGTAAAGAGGGAGTAGCCCGCTTAACTGTTGGCTTCTTTCAGGCGATCTTTGGGCATGCCTGAGTGAAATACTAGTGGCTTGCCTATATAATGGGGTGACATACCCCTTAAATTATCAGGTCCTCAGGGGTCACCCAATCCACCGGAGGCAGATCTAACTTGTCCAGCCCTTGTTCTTTATATGCTAGATCTTCCAGTGGCCCATCATCTTTGAAACCCTTGGGGAAAGTTTGAAGGTTGAGGGCTTTCATGAGCCCTTTCCTCATATGTGTGTGTTGTCGAGCCTGGAGATCAAAACTATCCTAGCAGTCCGCCCAGAAGTCTTCGATATCCTATTCATCCCTTGGGGACACCCGGGGCAGCGCTGTGGCAATCTTGCTGAGGGGATCATAATTTTTTTGGGTGTGGTGGAATTCTACCAGCCCTAGGTTCTTCAATTCAATATCTGCCTCCTAGGTTGCGGCGAGGCTGCATGTATAATTCCCACATGAGAAAGGGAATGGGATGTTGATGACCTTCTTTAAGGTGAAGAAGGTGTGCAAATCCATCATCTATTGGTAGAATTCTAAAAGAATAATCTTGTCCCCAAAGTACCGGGGTAGAAGATGGGGCTTCCCATTGAAGCTTGTCACCTGAATGTAGGTGTGATGTCAGAACTGAATAAAATACTGGGTGTAGCTGTTGACCAGGGTCATTGCTACCTGTGAGAGTCTGTACCCAGAATCCCGAGCAAGTGTTAGAATATTGTTGTAAATGAAGGCATCGTTTACCCTATAGAAATTTGGGAAACTGACTTCCCATTGCACTTGGGGATAGTGATCCCATGGTGCCATTTGGCCCGACCCGTTCCCAAGCTCTCTAACTGTGCCCAAACTTGGAAAATCTAGCCTTTGCTATGCTACTTCCCATAGCACGTATGATGTCATATAGAATTTGGAATTCTGGGCAATGCTTTTCAGCTGTTTATCTATGTGATTGGAAATGATGGCCGCCCAGTTGAAAGTATGACTATGAGTAGAGATGTAGTACAGAAAGTAGTACATCCATGCCAAGAAATCTCGGGCATGGGGCAATCTGAAAATCTTGCATAAAAACACAATGCCCACTTGGATAGGCTCTTTCAACTCCCCACAGGGAATCTCCAACTTCATTCTCTTATAATCCCTCTTTGGGACCTTCAGCCAGTGGCTATTGATATATTGTCAGGAAATAACCTCAGCACCCTTGAACTCCTGCAAGGTCTAGAGTCGATTCTGGATAATGGATCCATTGGATTGTGGGATCCCCATCCCCAAGGCAAAATTTTCCACGTCCAAGGTGACAATGGTTTCTGGGTACTATAGTAGTCGAGGATCCGAAAGTAGGATGGTTTATGTTGATGAGTTGTACAGTGTTTCCAATTGGAGTATTAACTCTGGTGATTGCACCGAACAGGGGAATTTAGTTGCCTTGATAATACCAGAGGCGGCGATCTGAGTTGCTAGGTTATCTCCAGTGGCCTTTAACCTGTAAATGGCTTGAAATAAGCCTTGCACTTCTTCCCAGGATCTAGGCCTGGTGTCTGTTATTTCTTGAACTTTGGACTCTATTTTAGACCCCACGATGGCACCGTCCTTGGGATACTTGGAGGTCAAGGGAAGCTTTGCAAGTAACCTTTCAACCTTAGTTTTGGTGGCCGCTCGGGTGGATGTGGTAGGTAACTCTGGGCTGGAAGGAGGGGTGATCACTTTAGACATTTTCGATCAGTCTATCCGCAACTTGCAAGACCGGAGAACCATTAGAATGTGATATGTATAAAAGGATATTAAAGCTCTGGGGAAATCATCACCACCTTGCATTTTTTCAACAAGTGTCAGTATACATCAAAAGTCCCAGAATACATGTAATAGATGTGAATAGGACTCTGACAGAAATCAAACCAAATGACAAGGGGAAACACAAGGCAAGGGGGGATTCAGAGCCATGATCCTGGACAAAGTTAGCCATTGTTGTGCTGATGTGACTATTAGGAAATCATATTTGACTGACGTGGGTTGGCACGTGGCCAGATGGCAGGCGGCATAAAGACATTAATGGCAACAAGTGGGCTAACACAAGGCAAAATAAATGCCAAATGGGACATGGTTTGAATGCTCGCTCATGGAAAAATAATCCCGACATTAAGGTGATGAGACAAAGGAGAGAGAAAGTCACCATGACTCAAACCAGTGAGGTGCCAAGTTCAAGCCATGGTGACTCCGCCTCAACAGGCTCAGTCTCATCAAGGTGAAAATGCAAGATAGTGTGTGAGAAACTCATGAGCTCAGACAGATATATAGGGTATACACACAAAATACAGAGAGCCAAAGCATATATACATGCAATATACAGAAAATACAACATATTTACAGATTTACAAATATACACATATATGCAAGAACTAATCTAAGGCAATGTACATTATTGACATTAATCTACCACTGCACAGAAGGAGAACCACCTTCTAGTAGAGCCAACCCACCAACAGGTGGCAAAAACCCAAAGCAAAACATGAAACACAAAAATAGCAGAACCACAAAAGACCAAAGAACAGAGAAGGAAAAGCAAGGAAAACACAGAAACAAATAGAAACCAGAGAACCTACCTAGAAATCTAAAGAGGAGCAGGGAAAGAGCACACTAAGAGTACTTCTACAATGAGCTTTACCTTCAACTAGTCACGAATAGGTACCCCAAAGAAACTGGTAACAACCCACTAAGCACAGATTAATTCGCAACTTAATCACACTTCAAATCACCAAGGAATCACTCTAAAATCTCTGCATATTTTAATCATGGTAAATGAAAAAGTGACATGTAATTTCTATTTATACCCATGGTAAAAAAGAAAGTTACTTCTCTTTTCCCACAAACTTCGGAACAGGAAAACCTCCAGACTTTGGGCCCAGGGATTCCATGCCACCATGCCCTCTCATGAGGAGAAGACCTCATGACGTAGAATCCCAGAGTCTGAAATCTAGCTCTGGAAAGAACCAACTCTGAGACCAGGTCCTGGAGACATGAAAGACAAAAAATAAAAAAACAAACCTCGCAGGAGGGAAAACCTGGAGAAGAAAACAAAGAAAACAAAAGACAAGGCAAACAAGGCAAGAGCCCCAAAGCAAAAAGAGGGCACCCAACATTTTGCACACAAAATGTAGGGATGGGTACACAGGGCATAACAAATGGCAACTATCTGGGACAAATGCCTTAGCGTATTTGAGAACCACAAAATCTCTGGTTAGCAAAACTGGAACCAATCGTTACTCGGAGAAACTTGTTTGTAAGGCGTGAAGCATTTGAGAAAATTTGGCTCATACATGATTTAATCCTTGGTCTTTCATTAGTTGTGCAGTGTGTGCTTTGAAAGAAAATCAAGCCGATGACCTCTGGGAGAAGCAGAGAGGAGGCACTAAGTCTATTAATCCAAAGTCATCAATTTTACCGAAGCTTTCATCCTGGATACCGAAGCTTTCATCCCATCTTTTCTTTCCTTATTGTTTTATCCTTTTCCGGATGAGAGGGTGGTACTTCTTTCACCATTAAGCTTGGACTTAGCTCAATTTAATGGTGGTACTTATTTCACACTTCCATCCACCTTAATTTTCTAAATGGGGAAGAAAAACTCCAGACCCAGAAAGAATTTAAAAGTTTAGACTTGGGCCAATAAACCAGTGTGACCGATCCACTCTCGGTGTGTCCGATTACTTGTTCCTTTTGATTTTGATTCAATTGATTGCCAGAATTTTAGGGATAAATCTGATGAAGATTATTCATAGCCTGTTACAAAACTTACAAAATAACTCTGGAGACCGAACCAATTCCACCATGCTAACAATAGATTCCAAGTTCACCATAATACGAAAGGTATTATCCCGGAGACTAGATTTTATGCGAGGCATAACGGCCTACAGAAAGGGGGAGCAAAACATTGCGAACCCAGAAAGAAAATAAAGAAAAAAAAAGAACCAAAAACCAAGGCAGTCCCAGAGGACAGCCGAAAACTATTTACAAGGCACCCCAAACAGGGTACCAGGGAAAGGAATATCTACAAGCAAGAAAATTTACATAAAATACAACTCTGGACAAACCTGCCTTATTCAAAATAATGTTTGAGAAACTGTCCATTGATGGGCAATGGGAAGGGTTCCCTGATCATGGTATTGAGGTGATAGGTGTTTTCCCCGTAGATCTTTGAGATCAAATATGGTCTGAGCCAGAGCCGTTGGAATTTGGTGTGCTTTCCTTTCTTTTCCCTGGCCTTGTCCCACAAGAGGACCAAGTCCAAAATCTGAAAGGCCTTATACTGGGCTCTCTTTTCAAACCATCATTTCACTACAGCTTGGTGATGCACAAAACATTAAAGGGTTGCATCTCTTTGTTCTTCCATTCGCACCAGATTTAGGAGCTGAACTTCCACAATATTGTCCTAGTTGCCAAATTCCTGCATGAACTGCAAAACCGGTATCTGTAAATTAATAGGGAACATTGGGTTCTAGCCATAAACCAAATGGAATGGGGATGTCCCTAGGGTGGCCTTAATTTGGATATGATCAGCCCAGAGGGTGAATCTTAGATTTTGGTGCCACTCCCAGGGATTCTGTTCTAGCAGGTGTTTAATCACTTCAAGCAAATTTTTGTTGGTTGATTTGGAAACACCATTCCCTTGGGGGTAATAGTTGCTGGAGAAATTTGGAGTGATCTTTCATTCATAGGTCCATTCAATTAATTATGCCAAAGAACACACCAGACCATTATCACATACTATAGCGAAGGGCATTCCAAACCTTGTGATGATGTTTTCTTCCAGGAATTTTATAACTATGTTCGCGGTATTTTTTTTGCAAGATATCGCTTCGGACCACCGAGTGCAGTAATCAGTAGTAGTTAGAATGTATTAGTGGTTAGCAGATGAGTTGGAGTTGATTTCCCTGATGAAGTCAAATGCCCATTGGGTGAAAGGTCTAGCTTCAAAAACTAGCTGCAAAGGCATGGCCGGGTTCCGCTCACGATGTGCCACAATTTGGTAGGTATGGCACTTCCAGATGTGAGTATAGACATATTTGAAGACACAGGGCCAATAGTATCTAACCCGGAGGATTTGATGAGAAGTGGCATCAACTGAGCCATGCCCGGTTCTAAACTACCCGTGAAATTCTTTGATTATTTTTGCAGCTTGAACCCTATCGATGCACCGGAGGTATACGCCCTCATAGTTCCTGTGAAAAGTGTGGAGTTTTTTATCATGAAATGTGTGCTTTTCAACTATAGAGCATGGAATTTGTTTGGAGGAAATCCCTTTGGGCATCTATTATTTAACAACAGGTACACCAGGTCTGTGTACCATGGATCTCAAGTGATGGACTCCACTGTATATGTTTGGCATTCAATGTGGGGAGTCTCTTCTGCCATTGCTCTACATAGTCCTTGGCCTCGGACTATCTTCATGAGTTGCATTTCCAAATTGTATTCCTAGAGGATGGCCATCCATTTCCCCTGTCTCTCACCTAACTCACTCTGCATCAATAGAGACTTCACCACCTGGTCCGGGATGATAGCATGCACCTTATTCTAGAGAATATAATGGCAAAATTTCTTCACAACGCAAACGAGAGAAAAGGCCTGCTTTTCCAAGGATGAATAACAGACTTCAGTGTTCTTGAAGGGGGAGCTCATGAAAGCTATTGTTCGTTCTTCCCCTTTGACCTTTTGGGCCAATACTACCGCGGTAGAATGTAGCTAAGCAAAAGAATATATATAAAAAGTGAGGGAATAGTCTGGACTAGCCAGAACTGGTGCCTCTGTTATCATCTGCTTAATCTGGGTGAACGCTCGCTTTTCTTTAGGGCTCCACTCAATTTTGGTATCTTTCTTCATCATCTTATTGAGTGGTTTCATGATCTCAGTGAATCCAGTGATGAACCGCTAGACAAAATTGATCTTTCCAAACAAAGACCTCATCTATGTCCATGGCCTTCTAAAATGTAGTCCCTGTGTTAATCAGGCCAAAGGGCATTCTTCGATATGCAAGCATTCCCCACTTGGTGGTAAACACCATTTTGTCTCTATCTTCAAATGTAACCATGACTTGGTTATATCTGGAATACCCATCCAAGAAGGACATCATTTGTGATCTATTCACGATTTGCAACACCTCATCCAATGAGGGGAGAGGATGATTATCTTTCTTAGAGGCTTTGTTCAAATTTTAGAAATCCACGCAAAGGTGGATTTCACCACTTTTCTTCCTCACAAGGACTAGGTTGGCCACCCACGTAGTATGCCAGATTTGGAAGATTATCTAGGCTGACAGTAGTTTTTGAGCCTCTTGGTGAATCAGAGGCTCAATCAATGGGTTGACCGGTCGTTGCTTTTGTTGGAAAGAGTTGGCATCAAGTTTGAGTGGGATATTATGAGTCATGATGGATGTATCATAGGTCTTCAAATCCTCATACCCCCACATGATTACATTTATGTATTCTTAGAGAACTGTGAGAATCTTCTCCTTCTCCTCAAGGGAGCAGGAGGTGTCAATGTATATCATTTTCTCTTCACCAAGTTGGTCGATGTCCACCTTCTCAAATTTTCCTCCCTTAGAGGAGGATGATATCTTCTCCCGGCCCTGAGGGTCTGAGTCAAAGATTCATTCAAGAGAAACCATCCCTTTCAAAATGGTGTTGGTTGGTAGGTCCATGATCCTGTCATCCTCATCACCCTGCCCTATGTCATTGTGATCTGTCTCTTCCACTATCTGGTCCTCAAAGACAAACATTGTTCATGAAGGCTAGGATATGCTGATTGTCCTCAAAAACCTGAAAATGGGTGACATTATCTAGAATGGATGGGGTGGGAATCATCTCAACATAAAATCTCCAAAATCACGAGCTGGCCATGGGCTCAAGTGTACTGGAAGAAATAGAAAGGGAATTTGGGACATAGTTCCATCTCTAGGGAATAAGATCAATGCCAAAGGCATCAAAATCCTCAATAAGGCTCCATGCCCAGTTGCAGTATGCAGCCAGCCTCTTATCGTGATAGGTGTATTGACTCCAAACTTGTTTGACAATCAACTCTGAATCACCCAGGGCCTGGAGGCGAGTGATTCCTTTCCTTAGTGAAAATAAGAGCCTGAGAACCAAAGCCTCGTACTTCATGATGTTGTTTGTGCAGTTGAACTGTAGCCTATAGGATGCGAGGAAGTATTTTCCCTAAGGGTTAATTAATTCCACTCTAGCCCCACAACCTTGTTTAGATCGAGACCCATCAAACTTAAGGGTCCACAAATCATCATTTGTTGTCTGGGGCTGGGAAGACGAAGCAGTCTTTGGATTATTTTTGGGAGGGTTGGGAGGAGTTTCCTCTGGCACTGATGGTACGCGGGTGAGGTTTGTCTCCGGATGGGTTCTTGATGGGATCCCTGCATACATGGCACCGAGGAGGCGCTTCCAGTGGGAACACTGGGTTCTGAGGAATTAGTTGTATGTTCTTTTCTCTGAAGGGCATCAATGTGTTAGGTAGCAGCAGCCAAGCAAGGTTCACACTCTAGCTCCAAATGTTTCTGATAATGTACTTGGCACCAAGTGTCAGACAAGAGTGTGGTGGGGGTCATTGCGGCACCCTGAGAGTTAACGTCAACCCTCAATTTTTCTTCTAGGTCCTGGGTTCTCTACAGAAATATGGGATCCTCCCCAGGGGTGAAATTGAATGTTAAGATTTCAAGTGGTTGGTACACCCCAAGGGAAGTCTCAGAGAATAGGACCTCATTTACCCTCCCAACTTCAGTGAGGGCCTATCTGATCTGGGGCTCACTTTCAACCCAAATCTTGTTAGAGTCTCCTTCCCAGGGAAGCCATAAGTGGGAGAAGTTGGTCAAAAAGTACCTGTTCAGGGATTTGGACCAATTCCAACTTAGCAACATCCCATAAGTCTCTAGGATAGCCACCACTTGGATGTCAATTGTACTGGCTATCCTAGGGTCTTGGATGAGTTAAAAGTGAACATTCTTTAGTTCACCCACCATTTTTACAGCATTCTTATCCAGTTGGATTATTGCACCGTTGGATGGGGTGGGTCAGAATCCAAGCTTCTAGCATATTGATAAAGGCATGATATTGCCTGAAGCTCTAGAATCTACTAGGCAGTTGTGTATGTTTTTCCCTTGTATGTTCAAGCCTAGCAGGAAGGGAGGATCTTCAGTATTTCCCTAAAATATAGCCACGCTGGCGTCCTCAAAAGAGATAGTCTTGGGCAGGTGGCTGACGGCTTCTAGGTTTCCCAAAAGCTTCAGAAGGGACTTCTTCTACTCAGGACTATTGAGTAAAACCTCCATCAAAGTCATGGAGGTGATGGTTTGTTCTAACACCTTCGTGAAGTCAAACCTTCCTCCTGAGAACTGGTGGCTTCCCTCGGTCAGGTCCTTGGCTTGGTTAGAGCTAGAACCTTTTGGAGGGATAGACCGATCGGTTGTATTGTCTCAAAGACAAGTGTCCTTAGGAGGTGTGGGTGTGTAAACTGGTCCTTTACCAGCCTAACTCTAAGTGTTGTAGGGAGCCCTTGGGTTGGTGAAGGCATTGGCCTCAAAGGCCAGAATAGATTCATCAAAGAACCCCTGTAGTTTGGATTCTTCCTCATCTTTTGTGGAAATCCCAAAGAAGACGGTCTCACATGTGAATGCCCTGTGAGTGGTCTCTTGCACAAGAGGCTCTAGGGGAGTAGGATCAGACACTTGTTGTCTGTCCAGCTGGGAAATCATGATGACTTTCTCCAGCGTGGCACATTTTACCTCATTGTGGGAGCTTATGTCATGCAATCTACACCAATTGGTCATGGGCTAGAAATCTATGACTGGTGTGAAATGGGACGGTCTAGCACTATACTGATTGGTGTTTTAGTTTGGGGGCAGGCCTCTGGCATTGGTTTTTTTATTCCATTATTGTTGATTGGGTCGAGGTCCATTGTTGTAGTTTCTTCCTTCGGCATTGTTGTTTCGTTGGCTGGAGAAAATATTCCCACTCTGGGAATTGGAATTCTGGGGCACGTAGGACCCTGCCTTTAGCTGACCCATGTCCATAGTCAGTATGGATAACAGTCACCAAAGGGATTCAACCTCGGTGGTCAATTGGGTGTTCACATCACAGTGTGACGGTTGTTGATGTTGGTTTCCTAGGAAAGCAACAGTATTTATCAGAGTCAAGGGTGGTAATCCTCTAGCCACGGAAAAATAGAAGAAAGGAACTCCGAGTGGTTGTATTTGTGGTTGTTGTGATTGTTGCAGCTGGTCACAGGGAAAGGATTCCAGACCTGGTATTGTCTGGGTCTACGATGGATATACGTACCAGGCTTGCTGGTCTATCAGCGATGGCAGGGGATTCATGGTCATTATGGGGGCTCACATTGCCTGATTGGGGTTATATCCTCCAGTGTAAGAAGTTCCACTAGGTATCATGTTAAATGGTGTGCTCTACCCAATCCTACCTAGGGATTTGTTAAGGCCACAAGACAGTTCTAAGGCTAGGTTGTAAACCTTTTCCAAAGTATACCGGTCACCCAGGGTGGTATTTCTCCAGAGGAGAGTGGCAATGAAGGGGTCCATTGTGTTGAGATAGGTCTGGACAGTCACCTCCACAGATGGGATGAAGGGACCCATGCACCGCTTCAAGGCGCATTGGAACCAGTGATTGAATGCTGCAAGGGTTTCATTTAGTTCCTTCCTGATAGAGATGAACTAGTTGTGGGACCACACCAGGTCCACATGTACATGGAAGGTGGCCAGGAAGGCATCCTCCATGTCTTGCCAACTGTTGATAGAGTTGGCAGGAAGGTTAAGGTACTAGTTCAGTTCATTCTATCCCAGGGACATAGGGAACATCTAGGTCACAATGTCTTGATGTTGGATTCAATGTCGGTTCATGGCATCTTTGTATGCCTACAAATGCTCTTCTACTGTTTGTGAGCCTAAGTGCTCATATCGGGGATAAATATTTTCTGGGTGTGAAGGTAAATTGTTGGTTGCACCCAGAAAAGTTCCCATTGGGGACACGGTGTTTCCAAAATATGCAGCCATTGGGGAAGTTGGATTTTGACTAGGTTGAGCACTAGTTCCCGGGATTGTCTGGGGGACTTGGGTATTCTGTGGTATGCTAGATCCCCAGACAATGGTGGCTGACTTGAATTTTAGGGTCCATTTCTTTCGAGCGGGAGGCTCAAGTTCAACAAACCATCTAGGATTGGGAGCTGATCAAAGGATTCTTTCAAATCTTGTTGGTGAAAATGATCCAATCCCACTGAAGGCTTGAATCTTAAAAATATGTCTTAGGGAACCCTCGGGTGGTGTAAAATTTGAATCCTCAAAGGGGGATGAGTTCATGCCCTCCTTCTAGCACCAATTTCTATTGATGAGACTTTGTGACCGGATCTTCCAACAGAGGTAAGTTGTCACCGAGTACCGGGGACCGGCCAACTTCGCCTATAAAGGTTGTCCGGGGAAATGAGATTCCCCGGCCCTCCAAGCATGTGAGAGTCGAGTCTCGACAATGCGGGGCTCAGTTGGGAAATGTGACTATTTTGTTTGATGGGGATAGCTGGTTATCTTAACTCATCTTCTCTAGGGATTCAAATGAGTGGGGTTTCCTGCAAGCGTGCATTTACTTAACAAATAAACTTTAAAAGATACTACAGAGTTAGAAAGATTTCATCTACCTTTAGTTATACTAAACATTCAAAACATCAACAATTCTCTAACACACTACACTAAATACCAAAGAAATATACAACCATCAGTTCATATTTTATCAGTAGCAAAGGAAATGAGGTCGTTAGTCTACTTTAAGTATCAGAGAAAAGGACATGAAGAACACAAAGAATAAAATACCGTTAACCGAGAAGATAGAATGATAACAACATAATCGAGAGAACTCTTCCTTCTTCATTAATATCTTTTCCAGCGAGCACTGGTGCATGGTGCAATGCTGGCTCCAAGGGACCATTTAACTACTGAAAGCTTAGAAACTATGGAGCATTGAGCTCTACAACTAAGAACTAAAGAAACCAAATTGCTATTAACTATGGACTGTAAAAATCATCAATTTCATCGACACTTGGAATGAGGTCGGACTTATTATTTATACACATCATTTGACCTAAAAACTAACCTAATTTATTTTACACTTTACAATATAATACTATTTTTTGGTGGTTGGTACTACCTGTTATACACTGAATTTGCGCCTCTGATCTCAAGCTCTCTTGGTCTTGATAATCCAGTATAACATGGGAATCATCTCAAGGTTGTGGGACCTTATGCTAACCGAGATGAGACCTCCAGGTTCTAGGCTGGTTCCTCTTGGATAATCACCTTAATTTTCTTCTTAACAGGAAAGTAAATCTTTTGAGGGAAAGGGATAGAAGGATTGCATGGAAGGGAAAAAAACTGAAAGCAAACTACCTACTAGGTGATACACCGAAACTAGGGCTTGGATCTCAGTATAGAGGAATGAAACCAATGGAGGAAA
>MU228404.1:698372-709643 GCA_018584345.1 Thuja plicata
AAAAGAGGGGTTTTTCTTTCAACTAAATAAATTAGAAGAATTTTATTTAATTAAATGGGGGAAATTGAATTTAATTAAATAAGAGGAATTTTATTTAATTAAAAGGGAGGTTAAATCTTTTAATTAATTAAGAGGAATTTTATTTAATTAAAAGGGAGATTAAATCTTTTAATTAAATAAAAATGGTCAAACCTTAGGAAATATTGAAATAATTGAATTAATTGAATTAATTACAATTTGATCAAGGAAATTGGTTTGAATTGAAAATGTTCCAAAGCATTGATTGAGAAATTTGATAAAATGATAAAATGATAAATGGGGCCCAAAGTCTAGGCGACCATTTTAGGGTGCATACAATTGGTAAACCTGTCTCTACCAAATATGTTCCTTATTTTCTATGTGTAGTTACTGGTGGCAAAAACTTTGGAATCAGATCTAGAAGATATAGGATTTTGACTACAACCTGCCACTAAAATTGTCAGAAAGAGCAGGGAACAAGTCAACCCAAATGAGCAAGTCTACAAATTTAACAAGATCTGCAATCTTCTTCATGGAAATTGACCTTTTCTAAACTTCTATATTCCTATAACTACAAACTTGGTATGGATAACTTTGTCTTCAAAGATAACGATATTCCAATCTAGAGACCTTGCTTCTTGTTGGTTTGGAAAATTTTTGTTATTAATCACGAGGTTATACAAAAACCCAATTTCCTCTTATTGAACTACTAATATTTTTTACTTTTACCTCCTCCTATAAAGATCGAATTCATCTTTTCTAGAGGTAGCTTCAAACTTTGGCAAACCTTTTCCTCTTGGAATATTTGATCTCCTTCCTTTGAGAGTTGGCTTCACCCTTTTTGGAGGTTTCATATACATTGATGGAAATGTTTTCTTTCCCTTTCAAATTGAATGGATTCCCTTTGCAAATTAGGGATATCTTCATGCTTCTTTTGCCCACAACTTCACTTAATGATTTTTCCTTCGACGGACAGTTATATTGAACTCCTATGAGCTTATTTTATCTATGCACATACTTAATATGAATATTTCTTCCCTTTGTCCAATATCTCCTTAAATCATTGATAATACTGCAAAAAGAAGCTTCACAAATCAAAATGAATTTGCAAAAATTTGTTTCCAACATGGCTCTCACCCATCACATGATCCTATGTGTTTGGACTTATATCTCTTGGGAAACAATGCTTAATAATCCACACAAATTGTTACATAATTGGTTTTTTAACAGTATTTTAAAAAATCAAATTAGTTAAATCATTCTTTTGCAGGTGGGCAGCCTTTTCTTTAATCATGTAATCCTTTCAATGGCTTGAGACTTCCTATGGACCAAAAATTCCAAAGAAATTGTAATTAGATTTTTTCTATAATTTGTGGTTGCATGTGAGGCTGGAAAAATTAATTGGCTACAAGTAACACTTGATTTTTTATGCCAGCAAACAAGCTTCCATACAGTGATGATGACAATGCATCAGTGATATTGCAAATGGTAGTATTCTTTTCAGAAATTTAATCCAATAAGTACAATCAACCTAGCTCTAATATCAAATGAACAAATTAAGAATAAAACTATGATATCAATTGAAGAAAATTAAACAACACATAGAAATTTCCCAAAGATATGTGAAACTTTATATTCATTCAAATGAAATTACAAAATCTTCTTGATCATGCTTGATCAAGGATCAGCTGATCAAAATGATTAGAGATACTAATTGCTTTACAATAGCCTCATTATATAGAGGTCTTGGATCATTTGAAGATATTTTCAAACTAAAGTTAGATTAAGTTAAAAATAGAAATAAAATTAATCAACAATAGCATGCAATCCATAAAGAAATTTCCTAACTAAAGTAACTTAGTTTTGTTGAATAGACAAGTTTTAATCTATTTTTTAGCTTAATGGAAGACTCCATTAAGACTACATTTCTTCTCATGCATGTGGCAAGAATAATCCATTAAGAAATGCATACAATACTTCAAAGAAGTGTGATTTCATGGACAACAATGATTTTCCTTGTATTAGTAATTATTGTGGCATATGCATAAAATAAATTTTTCAGAAAGGCTTACTTTCAAACAAATGTAACTAACTGGTGTGTTTGATATGTGAAATGGTTTTGAGTTAATATAGAAAGAACAAATTTGTTTCTAACATCCAATAAATATAGGGATTTGGGTGTTTAGGTGAGATGGCTGGAGAGATGGGGAGCATTGATAAGGGGAGAAGATGCACAAAACTTTTTGGGGGATTGGGAATTTTGTCAGGTTTTAGTAGTGGTCAAGAAGAGGAGGAATAGGAATCCCTGAAGGAAGTGAATTCCCTATGGGTAAAGGCATAAAGAGTCATGTAGATTAATGTGAGGGAGAGAAAGTATGAGTTGAGAAGAGAACGAGAGGTTCATTGTTATAATGTTGTTATGGTATTATTCTATTTTTATAATTTAATAAAAGTATTAGTGTATTTCATTTGTGTTCAAATATTATTATGTGATTATGAATTCAAATTTAGAGAGGAGAGGAGATATGCATGTGTGCTTTATGTTGAGTTTTGTAAGTTTAAATTAGGAGGGGGTATTGATTTGCTTCAAATGGTATCAAAGAAGAGCTCTTGATAGCATGGACAGAGTGTCGAATGTGAGGCAACCTATACTAGGAAATGTGGTGAGGAACTCAAGAGGATTATTGTAGTTGCGTGATAAATATATAGATGCAGAGGGAAAGGTGGAACATTAGGTTCATGCAAGCACATTGCTAGAAAATTAATTAGTGTTACCCGTAAAATTTTCAAGATGTCTCCAAGGAGAATAAATCCTAGATTGGAGGAGATGTTTGAACAACTCAAAGTGGAGATGAGAAATCAAATGATGCATATATTTTCTATATTGAGAAGAAAAGAGGTGAATTTTGAAGATCACATGAGCGAAGAGGAAAGAAAGATAGAAAATCAAGGAGAATGTAACGCCCCGCCAGGGAACCCAGGAGAAATTAACCTAAAACATGATACTCAATT
Source organism: Thuja plicata (assembly GCA_018584345.1). Classification (NCBI taxonomy): domain Eukaryota; kingdom Viridiplantae; phylum Streptophyta; class Pinopsida; order Cupressales; family Cupressaceae; genus Thuja; species Thuja plicata. Next base: position 701,403 of record MU228404.1, read on the forward strand.
TACATATTGATTTTTATTAAAGAGTTTACAATTGATAAATAATAACAATGCAAAAGTAATATAACATAGGACAATACATACTCATAAATGTAACTCATTTATTGATTACAAATCCTAAGGGTTCCATGATGTAGAATTATGTAAGTTAACTAATCTACTAAATGCAATAAACAATATACAATCTCCATAGAATGCAAATGAATATTCAATAAAATCATCTCATAAATGAAACCTAGATACAACTAATATCATAAGGTATACATAATGAATCAACATCCACTGCACAATTCATAGGGTATGTAATAAAACCCAATACAAAGTAAAATACAATATCTAAGAATATCACAACTGATACAATGTTATGATAAACACATAAGAAAGATAAGAGAAAGTCTCCAACATTGAAGAACACCAAGGTACAACTACAAGAAGGATCATCCAAGAAAAATTCACGAAGGTCTGATCTCAATGGTAATAAGAATCACTACCACCAAACCACGTGAAACCAAAGATCCACTCCCACCTTTCTGAGGAGATAACAACAATCCCCCACACAGGGAACAACCAACAAGAAAGAATAATACAAAGGTACACCGAATAAAAAGGTAACAATAATATTTCAAGGTTAAAAGTATGAAAGTATGAAAGATCAAGAGACAAATCAAGTGTACCAAATACTCATGTAGGATCCTAGAACACATATAGGGAAGTGGAATCACATAATTTTACCCTTGAGTTACCCTAGTATCCCCTTTGGACCCTAGCCCCAAGTGACTCTATGTGGCTCAGTAATCCTTTCATACAAATAGGGATTCTAACCATGCAAGACCTCGATCAAGAATCTTCTCCCACTCTCATCCTTATCTTGTACTACCACTCAAGGCATGGGAGAGGAACATATTTATCTTATTAATATTTTCTCTAAATTAATTTCATTAAGTTATAACTTATTAGACTACTTGCAATAAGTTACTGTAGTAGCCTCTTAGGGCCCTGACCCCCATTGCAATCCACTTCCCCTCTATGCTCCTAGATAACCTACCCTAATGCTCCCAGCCACAAGACCAAAAAAGGATAAAGCTAAAACCATAAAAGACTTGTCGTAAAGCATTAAATCATGACATTCATCAATGAAAATGTTGGAGCATAACAAATAATAATACATCTTATACATGGATCCAGATTGTCCATCCCATAATGGACATCTCAATAAGTCATCCATCCCTTAATGGATATCTTAATAAATAATTACCAAATTCTCTAAATCTCATATCACCAAAACAATGATCCTCAATAGAATCAAAAGCATCTCTCTCCAACATAGAGTAAATCATAATAAAAAATACCATCACTCAAAACATTGAACAATCATAGTAGAAGAAACAAGGTGATCAAGTGAGCAAATCGCAACTCAACACAATGTTGGTTGTCACCTCTAATGGTAAAATAACATAAAGATCAAGTACTCAAGGAACACATGACATCTATAACAGATATACCCAAGAAAACACATGAACCAATCATGATATCAATAGGTTATGATCTTTCCACAATATGAAATTCAAAGAGCAAAAAGGCATAAAATCATAAGATAGTACAAGTCTGAAGACAAAACCCACCTAGGGTAACAACCTACTCACATTGACACTTAAAAACACCAAGATCACATCAGAGAAGGCATGCATGCATTTGACATATTATTTAACTCCATTTATATAACATTATTGCTCTCATCCTGATGATGGATCACGGAGTGTGATCCGAAAAGTCGATGCTAAAAACTACACACAATCAAATCCAGAAATCAAATTGTAAATTCTTATGGATTGTGGAAATCTGATTGATTTAATTATTGTATTTATTAAACTACTCTTAAGTCATAAATGACTTAGTTAATAACATAAAGCAGGCACATAGAACATATATGGTATTTTAGTGAATCTCTATGATCTTTAAAATTAAATTATAAATTGATTAGATCAGTTATATTAATTATTTAATAATTTTCAAATTGATTAATTTTTTAATTAATAAGACCTATTAACAATTTTAACATTATAACAGTGATTTTTTGTGTATTTCCTCTATGCACATCAGTCGGTAATTTGAAAGGTATAATCTCATATGAAATGATATGGATCTGAAACTTATATCGATGGAAAGATAATTTAATTTTACATATTTTTCATTCTTTCCAGTCCTAAAGATAAGGTCATTTAAATGGTGTAAAATGGAAATCTCTCTTTCAACCATGTTTAGGAATGAAGGTTACTAGTTTGGTAAAAAGACCTTAACTTTGTTTTTCACCATTGGATCATCATAAAACTCAGCAAAAACATTCATAACAGTATTTTTTAAAATATTAATGAAGATATTTTCCTAATTATGTAATTATAGAAAATTATGGATGAATGTTCATCAAACTCTAATTGAAAAATCAAGCTCAAATAGGCCTAATTTCACTATAACAGCCAATATTTGACCCTTTCCGTACAAAACAACCCCATTTGATTTTGATATATGTTAAATAAAACCAAAATGGGTATCTTAAAATATTTATATTTCTAAGGTGACATCTAAAATGAAAAGTATTCCCTACCCTGACTCTTCACAACTCTGATCCAAAAACGATTGTTTTCAAACCCATACCCTTACATAAAGGTATCTATAATACACATAGTTCATAATAAAGGATTCTTCCATACAGTTGAAACTTATGCAACTAAATTTGTACAATTTGGTAAAACCTTAATGGATATACAACACAAATGTATCCTTTTTAAATCATTCTCTCCTATGGTTTTCATACAAATTCTAACAGAATACCAGACATGTCATAAACATAACTTACAAGAATACCCTAATCATCTATATAAATTATTTTACAAATAAAAAGAAACTTAACTCAAAATCAAATTATTTTAGAAATAAAAAGAAACTTAACTCAAAATCAAATCACAAGCAAGCAAGCATGGAGAAAATAATATTTACAACAGAAACTGCAAAAAGACTCAGAAATTCCTACCTTGAGAATGTCAGGTAGACTTGCTAAGAAGAAGAAGAAGAAGAAGAAGAAGAAGTAGACTTCACTCCCAAGTTTTAAAAAATATATATTCTTTAACTTGAACATCTCCATGCAAAACCTGTAACCTGTCTCCTAAAATTTGTGTTATGAATGCCAGGTAGACTTGCTAAGAAGAAGAATAAGAAGAAGAATAAAAAAGAAGACTTCGCTTCCAAGATTTAAAAATATATTCTTTAACTTGAACATCTTCATGCAAAATGTGTAACCTGTCTCCTAAAAATTGGGTTTTGAAAACAACTTGAAGTGGAGATGAGATATCAAATGATGGATATAGTTCCTAGATTGAGAACAAACAAGGTGAATTTTGAAGATCACATGAGCGAAGAGGAAAGAAATATAGAAAATAAAGAAGGAGAATATGGGAATATAAAGGATGTTGGAGAAGAAAATACTTTTTAGGACCCTTACAAGAATCTTGAAGATAAATAAGATTGTGCAACAAGTTTTCTGGAACAATAAATCTAGAAGATTTGTTTGATTGGAAAGGCGAGTTGGAAGTCAAAAATGGAAGAACTTTCAAAGACTGGTAGAGGGTAAATTTATCCCAAACAAAATTGAAAGGGCATGTTATGTTATGGTGGAAAGAATTGTAGAGAGAGCAGGTGGTGAATTTAGAAACCCTAGAATAAACATTTATAATTAAATGGTGACTAGGTTGAAGTAAAATTTCATTCCTAGACATATGAAATAGAATTATTTAAGAAGTTGCAAAATATGAAGTAGAAAGATATGAATGTCAAAGATGACAAAAGGAGTTTTAAAATCTTTCCATTCAATCTAGAAGTCATGAAACTATTAGGCAAAAGGTACCTAGGTATGTAAATGGTTTAAGATGTAATATTGAAAATGAAATGAGTGTGTTGACGATTAACTCCTTCGAGGAAGCATAGTAATATGCATTGAAAGATGGGGATAAGTTAATGAGAAGGAAAATTATAAATAATTCTAGGAGTCATGCAAGAGATGCAATAGAGAAAGAATATACAAATAATAGAAAAGAAAAAAATAATTGAAGGATATTTTGAGCCCAAATGGAGTATGGAAGTGTGGAAAAATACAAAATAAAAAGAGTTTCCAACAAGAGGACATGGTAACAAAGGCAGAAGGTTCTTGAGTAAATTTTTCCAGTACGGAGAAGTTGGCTATCATACTTATGAGTGTCCTAAAATACAAGAAGGAACTAGAAGAGTACAAGAAGAAACCACTTGACATAAGAGGAAGAGGAGAGTGACGCAACCCTAAAAGGTGAAGACCCCAACGAGGGAAAAACACTCATGATGAGGCTAGTGTCGTTGAATCCAAATATGGTTGAGGAGGAACTACTACAAAGAGGAAGTCTATTTTGAACTATGTGTAAGTATCAAGGTAAGTACAACAAAGTTATAGTAGATAGTGGTAGTATGGTCAACCTAATTTTAAAGGATATGATAGAAAAGCTAGCTTTGAAAAGGTGTAAGCACCCTAATCCATACAAAGTTTCATTTTTGCAAAAGGAACATGAGATGACTATGAATGAGAAGTGTATGATTAATTTTTAGATTGATTCCTATAAGGATGAAATTTTGTGTGATATAGTTCCAAAGAGTTCTTTTCATGTGTTGTTGGGAGGAACAAGTCAATTTCACATGAAATCCATTCATAATGGTAGTAAGAATGTGTACACCGTTCAGAAAGATGGTCAAAAAATTTTATTGAATTATCTAAGAGAGAAGAAGTAAATAAAAGTGTCTATCTATATTGGTTTTTCTAGTGTTGGAAAGTGTAAATAGGAACTTAGGAAGAGACAAAACACATGACTTTGAAAACATTCTCAAAGAATATTTTAAGGAAAATGGAGATTGTATTCAGATATATTGCATCAACACAGTAAAGGGAAAGAGAATAGAAACCCTAATGAATGTGATGACAATTTGTAAAATTTATACAGGGAATTTTAATTCAGTGTTATTGAATAGAAATAATAAATGTATAGAGTGTGTCGAAGGTGAAGAAGAGAAAAGGAGAAGAAGATAGAAGGTTCTCATGGACAAGGAGAAAAATTAGATAAAAAAAACAAGCAAACATGGGATCACCATCCCATGAAATTCCAAATGATCCTATCTCATGGAGCATTTCACTTATCTGGAATGTTTGATGCAAGAGCATCTGGGCCAATTGGAAAGCAACATCATCATAAAATACTTTTAGATTATTTTCTTTGATTTTGGGTTTGATGAAGCATACCAATATGCATTGAAGGATGAGGAGAAGTTAATGAGGAGAAAAATAAATAGTTCTATAAGTTGTATAAGAGATGTGAAAAAGAAAGGAAAAGTGAATAACAAAAAAGGAAAGTAGATTGAAGAATAATTCAAGCCCAAATGTAGTAAGGAAGTGGGACAAAATACAAGAGAAAAAGAGTTTCCAGCAAGACGACATGGTAGTAGTAATAGAGGATTCTTGGTTAAATTTTTTCAATTTGGAGAAGTTGTTCACTGTGCTTATGAGTGTCCCCAAATACACAAAGGAAACTAGAAGAGTGCAATAGGAAACTGTTTAACATAAGAGGATAAGGAGATAGGTTGCCAACCCTAAAAGTTAAAGACCTTGAAGAAGGAAACAAACTCAAGGTGAGGTGATATTTTTTGAATGTAAAGATGGTTTGGGAGGAACTATTCTAAAGAAGGAATCTCTTTCAAACTATGTGCAAGTTTGGAAGCAATTTCTATAAAGTTATGGTAGATAGTGGTAGTATGGAAAACCTAGAGAGGAGATGGTAGGAAAGCTAGATTTGAAATGATGTAAGCACCCTAGATCATACAAAGTTTCTTTATTGAAAAAGGAACATGAGATAACTACGAATGAGTAGTGTGAATTATTAATTTTTAGATTGGTTCCTATAAGGATGAAGTATTTCACAAGAAGGTCATTCATGATGGTAGTAAGAATGTTTATACCATCAAGAAAGATGGTCAAATTTTTTGTTGAATTATCTAAGAAGGAGAAAAAAAATAGTCCAACTTCATTATTTGTTGTGGTGCTAGAAAATGGTTTATAGAGGAAAATGAAGAGACAAAAACATAGGAATTTGAAAACATCCCAAAGAGGTCAAAATGTGATGAAAATTTCTAAATTTTTTATGAGAATTTTAATTCAGTACCACCAAACGACACTAATAAAAGTAAAGAGTATGTTGAAGCTAGAAAAGAGCAAAAGAGAAGAAGATGGAAATTTCCCATGGACAAGAAACAAATTTGGATAAAAAACAAACATGGGATCACCATCCCATACAGCTCCAAATGTTTCTAACTCATGGAGAATTTCACTTAGCTAGTGTGTCTAATACAAGAGCATTTGAAAAATTGGCAATTAGCATTATCAAAAATTATTTCCAAATTATTTTCTTTAATTTTAGGTTCAACAAGATAAACTTGTTCTCCTCATGATTTTCATGTTCATTTATATCTATTTCATTGAACAAATTTTGGTGAAGAATTTATTTAGTTTCCAGTGCTCTTATTACGCCGTAGGCGTTTCCATCTTGGAAAGCCCCAGCCTGTATTTAAAGATCTACGGTTCCTATTGGTGAAAAGGGGAGTGACTACCATTCAGAGCTTCCTGACTGTTGATGCCTTCTCCACTATTTTTACGCCATGACATGGAGTAATATGTTTCTTTGTGTCCACTTTACGCGTCCCCATTTTCAATTTTTTACACTTGCATTTGCTTTTTTGTTTCTTTGTGTCCACTTTACACGTCAGTAAAGTAACGACAATCATTTTCAAATGATACTCTGTTAAATACAAGAGTTCAAGCCGAGGGAAAATTAAGATCCAGCCTTTCTTTAGCGACCTCTGTGTTGTCACGATTTGACATGCACACAGAGATCCACTTGACATCGCGGGTTCGATTCCTAGTTCTTCGGTTCGATTACTAGCTCTTTACAATGCATAAATCTCAATGAATAGTCAGTTTCATGGAAAAATCTACTATTGCCGTTCAGGATTCACAGACAAAGAAAAACTGGGAATTACAGGCTTCAAATCTTACACTATACTCGACATAGTTGAAATTTCCTTCTCATTAAGTTGCAGTTTACACTAAAAAATTTCTCAGGAACACATCATTAATATAATGCATATGTAAACACAAGAAGGAAACTGTGATCACAGATCATTTACATGTATTTCTAAATTCATACTAAAACATCAAACTGGGGTATTGCGTGAGAAATTTATAGTATGTTGACTTTAAGCCCATTCTAAAACATGTTATTTGTGGAATTTGAACTCAGAACATTTATACAATTTTTGTTCCATGGATCCTATAAGACTTCAAGCTCTTTCATACCAGATTTAATTCTGCATGTACCTTTGAACTTAGTACAATGTAACATGTAAATCTTTGTAAAACATGCATCTTATCACTATTTCCACAGGGGTTCACAGGCATCTTATATTAAACAAGCATTGTTCAGTCCCTGTTTAATCCAATGCCTGGTTGGGATATCCATTGAGGCCTAATGTATCCTAACCACTACCCATTGAGGCCTTCTTACATAATTTTTCAGCCCTAGCCTTCCATGTTGATAGAGGATATTCCCTGGATGCTGTCCTGGGGGCCTCTTTGACTGTTGAGCTCCAGTTTTATCTACATCTTCCCGTTTCATATGTTGGGTATCCACATTGCTTTTCCATTGTTGCTCCACCACCTAGCACGCATTCAAGAGATGGAGTACGATGTATTCCTTCTGCCTGGAGACCTTTCTTACGCAGACACATACCAGCCTCTATGGGACTCATTCGGGGAGCTGGTGGAGCCTCTCGCAAGTAGGCCATGGATGGCTACCCAAGGTAATCATGACATCGAGACCATTCCACTCATTATAAAAGATAAATTCAGAGCATACAATGCCAGATGGAGAACGCCATTCGAACAAAGCGGCTCAAGTTTGAATCTCTTCTACTCATTTGAAGTCTCAGGTGTGCATGTAATAATGTTGGGCTCATATGCATACTTTGGCCCAGGTTCAGATCAATACAAATGGCTTCCCTAAAAAACACAGATACAGGTTTCTCAACTGAAAAGGAAAAGAAAAAGAATGTAGAAAATTGAACTTGTAAGAGTGTATGAAGTTGAAGTGTACGATGATGGGAGGAGATTGTGGGAGTTTGAGA
>MU228404.1:719126-729898 GCA_018584345.1 Thuja plicata
TATAAAATCTCTCTCTCTCTCTCTCTCTCTCTCTCTCTCTCTCTCTCTCTCTCTCTCTCTCTCATTTTGCTATTTTGTGTCTATTATAGGGCGTACGCCCTATAGGGCGCACGCCCTTTTAACGACATTGATATTTACCAAGCCTAAGGCTTGGATTTACCTTGGAGTTCCAACCCAAAGACCTAGAGGATTCAAGTAGGCCTGAGATGTGTTTTCCAGCAAACATAGAAAAAATTAACATTTTTTCTTGTGTGCTCTTTGTTAGGTTTGCACGTGGTTTAATAACAATAAAATCAGATGACATGATATTGTAGATCTCTCTGATAGCTATCTAATGATGTAATTTATTTTGAATTCTCATTATGTTCAGCTTTTCATTTTTAATTTCTTTTCTAAGTATGTCCGATTTTTGTCAAAAACCAACGTGTATTCATTTGGGCTTAGATTTTGGCTCGTTCATCAAATTTTGAAAAAAATTACATTTTCAGAAACTAGACTCCATTCTACACACTTTAAAAAAAATTTGATTTTCAATTAGTTTTCAATGATTTCTAGGGGGAGCACACAGAAATTTCACATTTTTAGGATGTGTCCACTTCGGAAAATGGCAAAAAATCACACTTTCATCAAAAAATTGGCAAAAAAATATGGGATAAACTAGGTGGTGTTAGCTAATTTCTCACTGGAGCGATTAAATTTTTTTTAAAAAAAGTTAACATTTTAGGGGGAGCACACCAGATGCTATGTTTGTTTTTTCACAAAAAGCAGGACTACTTTTTGTGCTCCCCCTTTTTGAGGGCCTTAATCTCCACCATTTCTAAAAACAATTCGTAGTTTGGAAACTAGATTTGGAGTAGAACAACTCTTGCTTTCGTCACATTTTAAAATTTTGAGTGTAACTATGTTCAATTTCTCGTTGAAGTTTAGAGTTTGTTGATTTCTAAAAAAAGTGGCATCTTATACCCCTTTTTTGGTCCCCCATCTTTGTGCACTTACCCACATGTCCTCCTACTTGGACTAGAGGAAAAATACAAATTAGGATACCTTGGTTTATCCTTTAATTACATAGTTCACCAAAGAAAGATTAAATTCTAACACCCCCTTTAATATTTACTTGGGGTATTTACAACAAGGAAATTAAACCCAAATTTTTACAATGAGAATGAAATGTCTCTTTACAAAATCTACAACTTGATCTTCAACATAAGGAAGAGATTTGATTTTCTTGATCCAAGTCTTGATGTAATCTTCTTGAAGCGATAGGAAATGTGAAGAGGAAGTGATTCCATAAGTGGGCCTTGAAGATTCACCTGAAACAAAGAAACATAGAAACAAGAACCAAGGAACCTATCCACAAGAAGAATATCATCTAATATTCAAGTTAGTGTAACTTTGAAACTATTACATCAGAAAATATCTTTAAAGGAATGTATGAGATTTCATCAAATAAAGGAGCTAAACATGAAATCAAGATATACCAAATGGTCAAGGTACCATAAAAAAGAACCATCCTCTCATCTCAAAATAAATATACTAATGTAGAAATGAGGCATGCATCAATCACATGGATATAGACAGTCCATCAATGAGTTACTACAAGTGAATGGGCCATGACTCCATCACATACAGGACCCATGATCTAAGAAATGAAGAATGCAAACTCATCACATTAGTAAGGTTGAAAAAAAGAGTGAGGGAGAAGAAACCATAATCCGAGTAGAACATATAAATATTTGAATTGATTATCCAATCATGTCGAGGCTTATAAACCATAAGCAATGAACCACTAAGGAGATAATAATTTAAACCAACATTAAGATTGATATATGCTAAATAAGAAATTTCTCTAAGGATAATGAGAGAGAGAACCATATACCTGCCAAACATATGATAAATCCAACAAAATTCAAGAAGGATTTCAAGAACAACAACTTCACCAAGAGAAAAGCATGCAATGGAACAAGGTGATAAACATCAACTAAACTAAGTGCAACCCAGTGCATCTTACAAATGGAAAAATTTGATCAACATCAACTAAAGTAAGTGCATCCCAGTGCATCTTACAAATGGGACAAGTTGATAAACATCAACTGAAGTAAGTGCATCCATTGCATCTTACAAATGAAACAAGTTGATCAACATCAACTGAAGTAAGTGCATCCATTGCATCTTACAAATGGAACAAGTTGATCAACATCAACTGAGTAAGTGCAACCCAATGCAACTTACAAATGGAACAATTTGATAAGCATCGACTGAGTAAGTGCAACCCAGTACAGCTTACAAATGGAACAAGTTGATAAACATCAACTGAGTAAGTGTAACCCAATGCAACTTACAAATGGAACAAGATGAACCCATAAAAGAAGCAACTAAGTGCATAACAATATATCAAATAAAATTGATAGAAATTAATGCTTAAACAATTAAAATGACCACTGGAAGTCAATGAAGTATGATAGCGCAAAATACTTGAAAAAAACTATAATTTAACATTATCAATGAGTTTAAGTGCATTAGATCAATCATATGAAAAATATATTTTTTGTTCCTTAAACATAAGAGTTAGATCAAGGGCAATCTATCATGAAGAAAGGTTGGAATAATTACAAAAAAAATATGAACAAAAGGCTAGCCAAGAAGAAATATTTACCTCCTTTATGTAATGAACACAATCTCCTTTCTTATGAATAATAATCAAAATGAAATATTTCCATATTATATTGTTGGAACCATTTTAAACTCTAGAATCAATGAATGCATGATTAATAAAGAAAGGGATGATCAAATTAACTTAAACAAAGTGGAATACAAAGTATATATACTGATCAAGATCAAAATAAATTTGAATTAATGTAACTCTCAATTTGAATGTTTAAATAATGATATGAAAAAAAAATTAAATTTTTAGTTTAAATGAAGGAACAAATTGTTAGAGTAACAAAATTGCAAAATAGCAATGTCACAGCCCCCAACAATTTTGCAGAACAACAAAACTAATTACATTTTCTTTTCTTTTCACATTGCTAGCGACAACAACAATGATTACATATACAAAGCTAGATGAATAGGAAGGAATTCTTAAATGCTAATTGAACAAATATAGAAACTCTTGAAATCAAATATACTATGATAAACCAATCAATTAAGAATTTGAAAAGAAAAAACATGTTGCGCAAAGTGTATACAAAAAATGTTTGAAGGTGAAGAATGACTGCAGAAGCAGTAGGAGAATGTTGCACAATGAGAAGACCCCAACTTCCTGAATGAACAAAAAGAGTGGGCTGCGCTGGAGAGAATGAAAAGTGAGATGCAAATTAGATTAATACCAAGAAAAATGAAATGCAACATGATGTAATTTACACAAAGGCTGAGAAAGGAAGTACAAGCTTATACAAAGAAAAATGTTGCGCAATATCTCTGAAAATTGATATTTTACTAAGAGATATGCCAATAAAAGTTGCCAGAAGTTAAGAGAAATGAAATATATAATGTTGCGAGAGGAGAGAAGTGAGAGGGGATCCTACCAAAAAAAATAGAACTATAACAATATATAAATAATAACAGAGAGATATAAGTAAAAATAGAGCCTGCAAAAAATAAATAAATTCAGATAAACTATATTAAATGTTGAAGAATGATTGCAAACAGCAGCCAGTGATAATAAATATAAAAAAATAAAGAGATTAAAGTTGTGAAATTTGCAAAACTTCCCACTTGAGAGATAAATGGGCGCATTCTGCACAAAACCCATATCTTAGTTTTGCGAGATTCATTTCCATTTTCCTATAGTGTCCAAATAAAATGGGCAATACTTCTTCAGCAAAAATCTGAATGTAAACTATGAACAAGATTTGAATGCATAATAGAAATGAAGAACTTGAAAATGAAGAAACGTTAGTGCTGGAAGAAAAAAGATGTTAGAATCATATTTAAATATCGATTAAATAATAAAATACAAAACATGCATATCTAAAATCTTCCCTTGTGGTTGCCTGACAGAGTGAGTGATTAGTACTTTAAAAAAAATTGAAATAGATATGAAAAAACTTAGATTTGGCGGCAAGCCATCCAGAAAAGGTTAGATTTAAAAGAAATGTTAGATTTGCAAGAAACAACGAAAGAAAACCTGCAAAAAAGAGTTAGATTAAGAAAAAAATTGATTTCTCCTTCACAATTGAGATATCTTTCAACTATTCCTGCATGCACACTCAAAAACAAGGATTAAAAAGCTTTGATACCATGTTAGAAACATAAATTAAAACCAAAAAGAGAAGGAAATAATCCAAGAGAGTATGCAATGAAAGAGATTTACCAAATACTAAGAGAGAGAGAGAGATATGTATCCTTTAATAGATCAAACACAAGCTCACCACAAGAAAAAAACCCTTGTGAATAATATGAATGAGGCAAGAGGCCATGAAAGAAAAGAGAGCTTGAGCAAGAAGCTCATTACAATATTGTGAGAGAAAGAATGGGAATGAGTGAAGAATTCCCATGAGAACCAACTTTGTGAGAACCAACCTTAAGAAGTGAGAGAGAAGAATCTCTTAAGTAGAGATGAGTGAAGGAGTTTGCATGTAAATCCCATATCCTATGAGTGTCACATTCACATTAGGTGTGTGTCATGTGTAGGAATCCTCTTAAAGAGGAATATCTAATTTCCTTATTAAAGAAATTACAAAAAAGTGACATGTCCTCCTACTTGGACTAGAGGACAAATACAAATTAGGATACCTTGGTTTGTCCTTTAATTACATAGTTCACCAAGGAAAGATTAAATTCTAACACATTCATTTGCTCTCCCTGCTGATTTATCTCTTCTTCCCAAGTCCAAGAGAAGTTAGAATAGCATAATCAAACTTCTCTTTGGGTACAACTTTGGTGAATATGTCAGCCAGATTGACCTTAGTGTCAATCTTAACAACCTTCAATTTACCTTCTTCAACCATGTGTCTCACAAAGTGAGTATGAATATCAATGTGTTTGGAATGTCACTGAGATGTATGATTGTGAGCCATGAAAATGGCACTGCGACTATCACAAAATAAAACATAACCATCTTGTTGATACTTCATATCACCAAGTATTCGCTGCAACCAAATCATCTCCCTGGCACCTTTAGAAAGAGCCAAGTATTCAACTTTAGTAGAAGAAAGAACAATAGAGTGTTGCAGCCTTGAGGCCCAGCTAATGGCAGCTCCAGCAAACATGAAAGTATAACCGCTAGTAGACCTTTGTTTATCCAAATCTTTAGCAAGATAAAAATTTGTGAATCCTTGCAGTTGTTCATTGTTGCCTCCAAAACATAAAACATAATCTGAAGTGCCTTTTAAACATCTTAGAATCCATTTAACTAATTTCCAATGAGACTTCCCGAGATTGCTCATGAACCTACTTACAACTCCCACCACATGGGCAATGTCGAGATGATTGGAAACCATAGCATACATTATACTACCAACTGCTGATTTATAAGGAATGATGTCCATGAATTCCTTTTCCTCTTGCGTTGTTGGACACAATTCAGAAGACAACTAAAAATGAGAAGCAAGAGGAGTAGAGACAATCTTTGCATCAGTCATGCCAAATCTGTCCACCACTTTGTTAATGTAATCCTTTTGAGACAAAGTAATCTCTTTCTTTGTTCTATCCTGTGTGATTGTCATGCCAAGAATCTTCTTAGCTGCCCTTAAGTCCTTCATGGAAAACTTACTTGCTAACTTTGTTTTCAGCTCACCAACAATTCTAGAACTTGTACTGGCTACCAACATGTCATCAACATATAGAAGAAGAATAAAAAACTCACCATTTGGAAGTTTCTTATAATAAATACATGGATCATATTCACATCTTATGAAGTTTTGATCAATCATGAAGCGATCAACTTTCAAATACCACTATTGCGGGGCTTGCTTGAGTCCATACAAGCTCTATCTTAACTTAAAATAAAGATGTGCTTTCCCCTTTTGGATAAAACCTTGAGGCTACTTCATATACAACTCCTCATCCACATCACCATGTAGAAATGCAGTCTTTACATCAAGCTACTCTAATTCAAGGTCCCACACAGCTGCGAGTCCCAAAATAGTTCGGATGATTATCATTTTAACAACTAGTGAGAAAATCTCAGTGAAATCAATCCCCTCTTGTTGAGCATATCCTTTCACAACTAATCGATCTTTATAGCATTTTCTACCTCTGCCTTCATCTTTCAATTTATAAACCCACTTGTTCTTAAGTGGTTTCTGAATTGGTGCTAGAGAGACCAAATCCCAAGTTTGGTTACCTTCCAAAGAACTCATTTCTTCATTCATAGAAATCACCCATTTATCCTTATCGCTGCTTAGACAAGCGGCTTTATAATTGGCCGGTTCAGCTTGCTCAGAGATCAACAATTCAAGCTCTGCCTCTTCAACAAATAACAACTCGTAATCAGAGAATTTGGAAGGAATTTGCCTTTGTCTAGTAGATCTCCTCAATTCTTGATTCTTCTCCATCGAACTAAACTGTCCAAGAGTCATCGAAGCATCATGCTGGAAATTGAAATTTTCTATTGGTTGGGTTGTGGGCCGATAAAATCTGGGATTTTCCTCCAATTCTATATTTGAAGCAAATTTATCCATAGAGGACGTGTTTTTCTGTTCAACACTGTGGGAAATAGATCCCATTCCATGCGGGTCTGCAGTGGAGAATGGATTGTGTGTCCTACGCGGGCCTGCCAAAGGGAATGGGTTATCTTTCCTATGCAGGTCTACAAGGGAGGAGATGTTGCGCATCCCACGTGAGTCTGTAGGGGAGGAGTAGTGTTTACCATGCAGGCCTGCTGAAGGCATCCCACACTCCATTCTACACTGGCCTGCCTTCTCTGTTGTTGTCGCAGAATGTTGAAGGCTTCCACATTCCAATCTACGTAGGCCTGCCTTCTCTGCTGTTGTTGTAGTGTTCTGAGAAGACTATGTTAGAGGTGAGTCATGTGAAGTGTAATGTCCCATGGGTGTGGAGGATCTCATAGAATCTCTTCCTTGCAGTTTGATTGCATAGGAATGAGCATTTTTATTGTAGAAAGAGTCACGCGCAGGCTCAAACAAAGTTGTTTCATTCCCGTTATGATGAGAATGCATTAAGGAGTGTCTGAGAGTGTATGGAGGTATCCCATGTTCTGCTTGCATATTGATTTCCTCATAAAAATCATCTGCCGCTTGTTCATTATTTGAACTTGGAGTTGTAGTATGAGTGAAAGGAGGATTTAAAACATAATTTGGTGTATGTGGGACATGATGCAAGTGTTCACTAGAAAAAGAATCAGTCTGAAATGCAGATGAGGGAACATACTCCTTGTCATGTGTTTCCTCCTTCATAGCTGGAAATACTATTTCATTAAACACCACATCCCAACTCTCAATAATTTTCTTTTTAACTAGATCCCACAATGGAAAACCAAACTGATCTTCACCATAGCCCACAAATATACATCACTGCGATTTTGAATCTAGTTTTCTCCTCTTCTCCTTAGGAACATGAACAAAGGCTTGACAACCAAACACCTGGATGTGAGAATAAGAAATTCTCTTTCCCAACCATTCTTCTTCCGGAATGTTGAAATCCAATCGAGATGAGGGACTGTGATCGATTAAATAAAAAAAATTATTAAATGCTTCCGCCCAAAATTCTTTGCCCAGGCCAACATTAGAAAGCATACATCTAGCTTTCTCAAGAATGGTTTGATTTAGTCTTTTCACTGCCCCATTTGCATGTGGAGTAAATGGGACAACCTTGTTCTTCGAATACCAAGGTCTACACAAAAATTATCAAACTCCAAAGAGCAGAATCCACCCCCACTATCCATCTTTAGATAATTTATTTTATGATCACCTTGATTTTCAACAAGTGCTTTGAAATTTTTAAATTTTGAAAACACTTCAAATTTACGAGACATCATGTAAATCCAAAATTTTCAAGTACAGTCATCAAGAAAAGTAACAAAATAGTTTGCGCCTCCATAAGAAGTTACCTTCGTAGGTTATAAGACATCCGAGTGCACTAACTCCAACAGTGTTGCCTTCTTGTCATGTCCATTCTTCAAGAAGCTAGCTCGTTTTTGTTTTCCACAAAAACAATGTTCGTAAAACTCTGAATCTGTAGATTTTAGACCCGGTAGTTGATCACACTTGAGCATCACCTCAAGGCCTTTCTTTCTCATGTGGCCTAGCCTTTGATGCCAAAGAGCTACATCATTTCCCATGACTATCATAGCAGCTTCCACCTCACTAGGACACTCTAAAAGATACAAACTACCAACTCTATTGCCTTTGGCAATCACCATAGAACCTTTGGTTACCTTCCATGAATCCGCAAAGAAAAATGTATGACAACCTTGTGTATGTAACTGACTGATAGAAATCAGATTTCTCTTTAACTTTGGAATATGAAAAACATCTTTGAGCAGCCATTGGCCTCCTCCTTCCAATGGCAAAACAACATCACCTTTTCCAATAATTTCACAACAATTATTATCACCCAAGTAAACTTTTCCAAATTTACCCTCTTGATAATTCATGAGAGAATTCGTGCAAGAGGTGGCATGAAAGGAAGCACCAGAATCTACAACCCAAGAATTTTCCTTTGTGTCGCTTGTAGAAAGTATTAAAATACCATCATCCTTGTCATGTGCTATGTTAGCTTTGCTGTCCAAAACCCTTTCTTGGGTCTTTTTGTATTTTCGACAATCTCTCTTAATATGACCAGCTTTACCACAAAACCAACAACCATTTTTTCTGCCTCTTGACTGTGATCTTCTTGCAGATTGAGATCTCTGATTGTTGTTGTTTCTGCCTCTATTATGACTTATTCCCCTGTTTTTGGTATTCATCATTGTTAAGGCTTTGTTGGTTGAAGACTCTATATTCTTCCTTCTCATGTCTTCGCTGAGAAGAGTTGGTGAAACTTCATCAAAGGATAACTTTTTCGTGCTTGATGTTGTAGTGCTAATAGTGGTTACAACTCCATCCCAGCTATTTGGAAGAGAGCACAACAATAAGACATCCTTGTTCTCATCGTCTTGTTTCATGCCAACTAAATCTGCTTGGCTAATTAAGGTATTGAATTCGTTGAAATTATTCGTCATGGCCTCATCTTCCCTCATCTTCAATTTGTATAACCTCTTCATGATGAAGACTTTATTTGCTGTGGATGTTATTGTGTATGTGGTTGTGAGCTTGTCCCATACAACATTTATCGTTGTTTCATTTGCAACATTGTATAACATGTTAACATTTAAAGAGAGAAAATTTGTTGCTTTGGCTTTTTCATCCAGCGATTCCCAATCTTCGCTACTCATTGTGCTTGGCTTCTTTGTTTTCCTTTTGATTAAGAGTGACAGACTTTGCTTGATCAGCAACGATTTCATCTGTATCTTCCATATCCCAAAATTATTCTCAGAAAATTTATACACTCTCAAATCTTCCATAGCTTTTGAAGAAATCTTCTCACTCTGATACCAATTGTAGGTTTGAAAATGAAAGAAGTATACAGAATTAAAGAATCAATTACAGCATAAAATGGAGAACACAAGATAACACCAGATATATCGTGGTTCCATAAAAGCCTATGTCCACAGCAGAGGAATATTATTCAGATCAAAAAATATGTTACAGCAATAACAACAGCATTATAAGTTGTGTTTGCAAAGACATGGAAGATCAACAGCCACCGTAAAGGAGGGAAAGGTGAAACCGTTGGCCTTCAACCTTACAGATGTTACATATAAAATATAGACTTTCCCGTTGGGGTCATTGGTAGAATCTATACGTACCATGAAATATATAGCTTTGTCGGCCGAATAACTATAGGAGAGAGGGGTGGTATCTCTAGATGTCCAACTGATAGTGTGCCCTACAGTTGGAATGCAGTGTTAGGCTTGATAATCTTTGTCCCTCCATCCGTGCCCCTATCTGAGTTTAGCGGTGATCCAGTAGGGTTTCGGCCAGAAAAAAATTAGTCGTGTAAGAAAGTGTAGCTGTAGGGGAAAATATCTATCTGTGGTTCTCTAAACTATATAAATATGCAACTATCCACGCAAGTCATAGATATGCAGAAAGTAGATGGTTTTTTAATAGGCTTACTTTCAAACAAATGTAACTAAAAAACTGTAGTTTTTTCTTGGAAATAGGTCACATTCTAAGGCCCTGTTTGTTTCACGGAATTGGAATTGAGTCAAAACCTTATTATCACAAAACCAGGTTTTGAAATCCCGGTTTTGCATCTTCGGGTTATAATTTGGACCATTTGGTTGACTTGGAAGATGGATTAGTCAATCCATCTTCTGCGTTTGGTTGCCAATTTCAAAATTGGAATTGGAATTGACAAATTCCAACTTCCGTGTTTGGTTCACAATTTTGAATTGGAATTGGAATTCGACAAAGACTTTATAATTTTTTATTGTTATTGAATAATGCTTAATTTATATTGTGATTGATTTTGTCCATTTTTTTATTTTTTTTATTTTTTATTATTTATTATTATTGAATAATGTCTAATTTATATTGTGATCTCCATTTTTTTAAATTTATATAAAATATCATATTTAATCTTTCACAAATGAAAAATACATCATATTTTGTTTTTATTTGATATGGAAACAGATATTCTGATTGTAAATTTATATGACATCGAGACTATATACCAAATAAAATTAGGAATGCACAATGATATTGTAAGGATGAGTTGGAATTGAGACATACAAGTGTTTGCATAAAAATATAAATAGTCAT
>MU228404.1:768481-781932 GCA_018584345.1 Thuja plicata
ATATACAAATTAAACCATTAACACACATACAAAATCAATCATCACATTTACAAAAGAAAATACAATACAACGAGGTCGTACTCTCTTACTAGAGTCGACCTTGGCTTTACGGATTGCACTTGGTCCTATCTTGTTTCCCCGAATTAAACCATGGCCATAACCCTGCATGCTCAAACTCGATGTCAGTACATTATAAAAACCATTTATATTAATAAACATTTCAACATAAAATGATAGCATCAATATACATGTGCATACTACTATTGAAAGGGCACCCCCTCTTTGGATTGGCCTCATGGATGGGCTCCTCTCCTACTTTTGAACATTAGAATATTGAGATTTCTAATACATAACCCAACAAGGTTTCCCTCCATTTTAAATCATGCCAATAAAAGTTTCCACCATTTTTTTATAATAGTACTATTAAGAGCACTCAACCATTATAATAACTTACTATATAATTTGAACAACAACAATAAAAACTCTTCAAAGTATTAATAAACTTAATTCTTAATATAATTAAAACCTTAAATATGAAATCATAAATTCTAAATTCATAACCCTAAACTACACATCATAAAACCCATAAAAACCCTATATTACAAATCTTAAATGATAGACTACAAACTCTATTTACCATTAATCATAAACCATGTATTAGTGTTAAAATGCTCTTTCATAAATAAATACTAAAAAATAATGAAATTCCCTCTCAATTGAGCTAAACTAAAGAGAGAATTGTGGCCACAATTTTCCTCCATGTTATATGTTCAACATTTATTAGTTGAGACTTGTACTTTAGAACCTACCGATTTAGCTCAAGAAATAAAATCTGATGAAGAATATTTATAATTATATAAATTTTAATTTATATTTTTTAATATTTTGATTTTTTTTATTTTTTTCAAAAATTTCAATATATAAAAGATATTAAATTAATTTTTTATTAAAAAGAGATTGTAGTCATACAAAATTAAAATAAATACAATTTCGATTTTATTACTACAAATTTAATTTAACAATAACAAGACATTAGAATTACATAAAATTGTTTTATTAATTTAATAATTTCAATTTTCAAATTTAAGTTTTATATTAATAAATAGTACAAGGAAAAATAAATAAATATAAATTTATGATAGTTAAGCTTATGTTCCATATCATTTTACTCCATACAGCTATAATCTGTAGCAATTTTCTATAAAAAGGCAAATGTGTAAACGTGTAAATAGATTAAGTGCATGATAACATTTTTAAACATTTGAAATAATAAACACGAGTCTAAGAACATATATCCGTAAACAAAGGATAAAAATAAGTGAAGAAAGCTATTTGTGTAGTAAAATTATATTTTAAGAATGTATTTTGTGGGTAGTTTTTCTATATAAAATCAATAGACGTAGTATAAGTGACAGAATTTGATAAATCTTATATTGAATACTTTCTCTGGAGTTTTTCTGCACCATTTGAAGGTCTTTATCTCAGGGAGAAGAAACATTCCCAGTTCACGCCCCATTTAATTTCTAAAATAAGTTGTGCAATTTTTGTTTTGTTCACTTATATGATAGATAAAAGACAATATATTTCTACAGTCCATGGTGGAAAGCTGCTGTTATATGTAACTCTGTAGTGATTTTTAGCATCTGATTTGATTCAGTATTAATGTTTGTATGGAAGGTTCGGTAAATAAACTGTTTTAAAAGTAAAACATATAAATATGAATGGCAGGCTAAGCAACCCAATTCAATTTAATAATCTTCTCAACTGTAACTTTCAATTTTTCATATAGTTTGGTTTGGACATTATTAAAGATAGTGGTTTTAATAAGAATATTTTTTCTGGTGTCAACAAAATGGATTACTGCACTATGGATTTTGACACCAAATGGATTGCTGCACTATGGATTTTATGGCTTCTAAAGAGCAAGTAGGAGAATGGAATCCTGCTGAATTTCTTAGATCTATCAAAAAAAACTTCCATGCCCATTTGCAGTGCTTCATGCAGATCATCAGAAGATAATTCCAAACATCTGTTAAAGTTATGGAAGGTACAAATGTAATCGTTATTAATTAAGCAAGATCTTGTGCTTGTTTTAGAGGGGAAAACGAAAAAAACCAGGAACAATGTCAAACAAAGATTGGGAGACCTTGGACAAGAAGGCAAGGGCATCAATCTTCCTTTCGCTGTCCGATAATGTTTTGTTTAATGTCACAACTTCAACAATAACGAAGGTGGTATGGGACAAGTTAACAGCCACGTATGCAATGGCCTTAGCTGCAAATAAAGTTTTCATCATGAAGAGAAGTATAAACTCAAGACGAGGGAAGGTGGAACTATGTCAAACCACCTTAACCAATTTAATACCTTGATCAGCCAAGCGAATTCGGTTGGCTTGACACAAGACGATGAGAACCAAGCTGTTCTCTTATTATGCTCTCTACCAAACAGCTGGAATGGGGTTGTAACAGCAATTAGCAGTACAGCATTAAACTCGAAAAGATTAGTGTAGAAGACATTCCTATTATCCATTGTCTTGCTGATTAGTATGTCCCAGAAGATGATGCTCTTCCTTTGCATGGATTAAACCAAAGCTTTGGATTAATGTAGTGAGGATTAAATTCAAATAAATGAAATTTTCCTCTTGCAGATTGCATGTAGTTAGAATTCTTCCTTAAAAAAAATGTGGGGTTTATATTCGAAATGCTGAACATAATTACTGAAATTGGTTTTTTCTAAATATTCTTTGTAACAAATATGTGTTTTTCATATCGCAATAATCCTTTCTCATAATGATAATCCTGCAAAAAGTATTTGTAAGTGCAAAATTGCACTTATTAAAGTGGGTAATCTATATGGATGGAAGCAACTTCACTGAATTTCTTCAGAGACGACTTGATCAGCCAGCACTACACTTCCAAATTTTTGGATATAACCTTGTTTTTAATTTTCTAATTCAATTTGTTTAATGCCTTCATCTAAATAATCTTCATTTCCTCTCATCACCAAAAACAATGGCGGATGACTCAAACCCAGGGATCTTTCAAAGAATATAAGAACGGTTTTAAAATCCAAAGGTTAAAAACGTTTGAAATGGTTTTTTTTAATACATTTTCCATTTAGAAGGATTAGTTGTTTATATAAAAACATCATTTTTTTTCAATTGAATCGGAGAACTAATTAATAAAATAAAGTAAATGAAATTATACGGGATATTTTGAACAAAGATCTATTCAAAATTAATCTCAATATTATTAGAATGTTCTAGGGTTACCGGTTAATGCTTAGGGATTACTTAAGTTTAATTTATTTTTATGTCGGTTTATGGGATAGAAGTTTCCAGAACAGTATTGCATTGTAAGTATAGCTAGAGAAGAACATTGGAGCAGATCAAATCAAGGAAGATAGTCACTGTTTTTATTGCCAGATTGTTGAGAAAGAAGACTCTTATTTTCTGCCGCAGCATTACTGTTTGACCGCAGAAAGGAATTCACACAGTAAGGGCATTGGGATCGCAGAAGAGTGCAGCCATTGGAGACAAAAAGGAAACCTTGCAGAGTCAAACAAAATTGTCGTAGAAGTCAGCCTAATTGGAAAATTTTGAAGATAGCAATTTGCAGATAAGGTAATCCTATTGATCTGTGCTGCCCTAGTTAGGGTTTGGAGTAGTTTTCTTTAAGGAAGATTGTATTAATTTAAGCAATCCTATTGATATGCGTTGCCCTAGTCAGGATTTGGAGTAATTTTCTTTGAGGAAGATTGTATTATTTTAAGCAATCCTATTGATCTGTGTTGCCCTAGTTAGGGTTTGGAGTAATTTTCTTTGAGGAAGACTATATTATTTTAAGCAATCCTATTGATCTGTGTTGCCCTAGTTAGGGTTTGGTGTAATTTTCTTTGAGGAAGAGTGTTTTATTTTAAGCATGGCATCGGATAGTTTACAATCAACAAACAGTTCTAATATTTTCATGTAAAAATTATGATACTTGGTCATATAGAATGAAGGTGCTACTTAGCTCACAAGAGTTATCAAATGTAGTTGAAAAAGGGTACACAGAACCTCAAGATAGTCTGATTTAAGTGCTGATGAAAAGAATGAATTTAAAGAAAATAGGAAAAAGAATTTAAAGGCTTTGCAGAACAACATAACTATAAGCACTTAAAAGAGAATTTAAAAAATTGCAAATGAAAGAATCAGATTCAATAGATCAATTTGCATATAGTGTTACTGATTTGGTTAATCAAATAAGGCAATGTAGCGATGAACTAATTGATCTAAAGGTTGTAGAAAGGGTTTTGAAAATTTTACCTAGAAAATTTGATTCTATTGTTGTGGTAATTGAGGAATCTAAGAATTTGACTACATATTCTATGGATGAGTTGGTTGGTTCTTTAAAAAATTATGAAGACAGGTTGAACAGGAATGACAACACTTTACTAGAGAATGCATTCAAAATACAAATGGCATTTGGCAGAGGCAGTGGAAGGGGAAATCTAGGATTTAGAGTCAGAGGAAGAGGAAGAAGGAGTCAAGATCTAGAGGGGAGAAGAAATCAAAGTTTCAACTCAAGGGGACACGATAACAATCAAGCATCACAAAGGTACGATAAATCAAATGTTCAATGTTATTACTATATGAAGTTTGGTCACTTTGCAAATGAGTTTTGAAAGAAACAAGTTGATATGAGAAAGAAAAATTCAAACTTTTTCAAGGCTAGTTCTAGGACATTGTGCATTACATGCCATGTAGCTCAAGAGAATTCTAGTGATTTTTGGTTTCTAGATAGTGTTTGCAGTAAATCATATGAGCATGGATACTTCAGTCAAAATCAAAAGTAAAATTGGGAAATATTAACATAGTGGAAGTAAGTAGAAAAGGTACTATCAATGTGACAACAAAGCTTGGTAAGAAGTTTATTCGTGATGTTTATTTTGTACTTGGTTTGAAGCAATAATCTTATAAGTGTGGAACAACTTAGTCAAAAAGGTTATAGAGTTATTTTTAGGATAATGTGTGTACTATATTTGATATTCCTCCTAGTAACATGGTGATTGCAAGGGTAGAAATGACAAATAATAGAATGTTCCCACTTCAGATGAAGAGCAACATGGTGGAATAATTTAAAGCAAGTTTTAAGGAAACAAGTCAAGATCAAGTATGGATATGGAACTTTAGGTATGGTCATCTAAATTTCAAAGGATTATGTTTATTGCAAAGAAAGGAAATGGTAAGAGACTTTCCCCCTATTGAAGCACCATTGAGTTCATGTGAAAGTTATATTTTGGCTAAACATCACAGAGAAAGTTTTCAAAAAGGGATGTCATATAGAGCATGGGCACCTTTAGAAATTGTGCATAGAGATTTATGTGGTCCAGTGCAAACATGAACGTCATTAGGGGGGCATTTATTTTCTTACATTCATTGATTATTTTAGTAGAAAGACATGAGTTTATTTTCTCAAGCATAAATCTAAGACATTTGAAAAGATTAAGGAGTTCAAGGCATTGGTTGAGAAACAAAGTAATCTATCCATCAAGGTATTGAAATCAGACAGAGGAAGAGAATACAAGTCAAAAAAAAATTGGATTATTGTAGGTATCATGGAATAAAGAAGTAGTTCGCTACAAGTTACACACCATAGCAAAATGGTATTGCAAAATGAAAGAATCGAATAATAATAGAGATGGAAAGGAGCATGTTGAAAGGAAAGAATATATCTAATGAGTATTGGGTTGAAGCAGTAGTTTGTGCAGTTTATATTCTAGATAGGAGTCAAACAAGGAGTGTGACAGAGACAAGATTCCACAAGAAGCATGGAGTGGTAAGAATCATAGTGTTTCTCATTTCATAATATTTGGTTGTATTGTATATGCACATGTACCTAAGGAAACAAGGATTAAGTTGGATGATAAGAGTGAAAAATATATTTTTATTGGCTATGATGAACAATCTAAGGCATATAAGTTGTTTAATCCTATAACCAAGAAATTCATTGCGAGTAGAGATGTTGTATTTAAAGAGGAAGAATCTTGGGATGGAAATATAGACAAAATAATTATAGGTGTTCCAACAATACTGTTGGTATGTTTAATTCTCCACGTGGATTTATTAATCCTAGTTAGGTGGCACATATTAGACTTGTTCTAGGAGAGGTGTCTAGTCAGTTTTCATCTTTTAGGAGTATATTAGAGATGTGTCAATTTCATTTTGATACATCATTTTAGTCTTTTCAGTGGTTTTTCCACCACTCCAGTTCATCCCTCCTTTCGTGGTTGGACTTGGTTGCACTCTATTCCTATATGTACTCGACTTCTCCATTGATTCAAATGGTTGACTTTTCTCACTATATTTTAGTGCTTCATTTTTATCTCTTCAAATCTTGGTGGTTCTTATGATGATTAAGAAGAAAAAGTTCAAGAAGACCAAGAGGAGAAATCAAATGAGCAAGGAGGAACTCCATCAAGAAGCTCAGAAGGAGATAACACACAAATGGAAGATAAGCAAGGAGAATCTTCTATCCCACAAGTAAGTAATTACTCAAATCCTACACTTGTAATTTATTGAGATCAAGGATTACAAGAAAGAAAACTAGAAGCTTGAAAGAGATTTATGTTTAAGGAAGTAAAATAGATTTGCAATCAAATTTCGTTTTGTTTTCTCATGATCCTATATAATTTGAATATGCAATTAAGGAAGAACATTGGATTAATGCAATTATGATGAAATGGAATCTATTGAGAAAAATGGTGCATGGGAACTAGTTGTTTTGCCTAAGAATAAGGAATACATATATGTAAAATAGGTTTATAAAACTAAATATAAGGCAAATAGAGAAGTTGACAAAGAAAGATTAGTATCTAAAGGGTTTGTACAAGAATATGGAGTTGATTATAATGAAATATTTGCACTTGTAGCTAGACTTGATACTGTTAGAATGGTACTAGCCATTGCAGCTCACAATAATTGAAAAATTTATTAAATGGATGTTAAATTAGATTTCTTGAATGGATATTTGGAAGAAGAAGTTTATGTATAGTAGCCACCAGGTTATGAGATAAAAGGATTTGAAGAAAAAATTTCCAGGTTGAAGAAGGCACTTTATGGATTCAAGAAAGCGCCTAGAGCATGGTCTAGCAAGATTGATTCATACATGATAGCGAATGGATTCAACACAAGTACTAGTGAGCCTACATTATACACCAAAGTTAATGAGCAAGGTCATATTTTAATTGTTTTCTTATATGTTGATGATTTTATCTTTACATGTAATCTTTATATTGACATGTTTAATTCAGCAATGAAGAAGGAATTTGAGATGACAGATTTTGGATTGATGAAATATTTTCTTCGCATTGAAATCGCTCAAATTGATAAAGGCATTTTCATTTGTCAAAGTAAGTATGCTAACTATATTTTGAAAATGTTTAGAATGATAAATTGAAGTCCATTTTTTACTCCTATAGAAAAATGCACAAAGCTTAATAGAAAAGATATGGAGAGGGATTTTGGCACAATAAAGTTCAAGAAATTGGTTGGTAGTTTCATATATATTATCGAAACTAGGCCAGATATAAAGGATATTTAGGTACATTGCAGGATCTATGAATTATAGCATATTTTATTCTACCTCTAATGATTTTCAATTGGTTGGATATACAGATAGTGGTTTTGCAAGGAATATTGATTATAGAAGTACATATGGTTATGCATTTGATCTTGGAATGGGTATATTAGCATGGGTATCAAAGAAGCAACCTATAGTGATTATCTCATCAATTGAGGTAGAGTATGTAGTAAGTACTTCAGCAGCATGTCAAGCATTATGAATGCATAAAGCCTTTAAGGATCTAATGCATGAGCAAGAGGTGCCTACTACAATGTATTGTGACAATAAGTCCACCATTGTACTGTCAAAGAATCATGTTTTTCATAAGAGGACAAAGCACATTGACACTAGATATCACTTCATTTGAGAGTTGGTGAATAATAGAGATATTATTCTACAACATTGCAGATCTAATGAAAAAATTAGAGATATATTCACAAAGCCTTTAGCACAAGAACAATTTGATTATTTCAGAGAAGTCTTGGGAATTCTAAATATTGATGTAATTAGGTGTAGATATTGGGGGAGCTGTTGGAATGTTCTAGGGTTATCGGTAATTTCTATTGGTTAATGTTTAGAAATAACTTTAATTTATTTTTATGTTGGTTTGTGGGATAGAAGTTTCCAAAACAATATTGCATTGTAAATATTTTAATTATTTTATATGAGTCAATCATGCAACTTTAATATTTTTTATGAATAGTGCCTTTTCTATTAAAAATATTAAAGTTACATATCAACAAAAAAAGGGGCCGGGGGATATAGAAATCACCCCGTAGAGTTCACACGGTAAAGCCGGAAACGAAAACTATTCATCAAAAAAACATAAAGTCAATCATGCAACTTTAATATTTTTATTTGTTGGCCTAATATAAATATTGCTAGATTTTTCTAAAGTCCTCTATATAAGAGGCATATGTAGTTCATTTTTTAGTTAAGTAAATACAAAGGTATTTCACAGAAACTCATATTGTTTTTTTATTTTTATATTTGTCTATGCCCACCTATAAATATATGTCATATAAATTATATATTTCTTAAATGGATTGATAGATAGATATTGTTGAACTATAGATATAGCTCATTTTTGTTATATTAACATAAATTTTTAGAAAATTATAATGTATAAATTAGAGTTCTATGGGTAATTAATATTTCAACATAACTAGATAAAAATCATAGAATCATTAAAATGTGTATAAAAAAATAGTATGCCACTATCACATTATCTCAAAAGACTAACTATATTCACTAACTAGTTAAAAATTATGTCTAATCCCCACAAACCAAGGATGAACGAGAACCCAAAAATAAGATTGAATCTCTAGCTATTCAAATCACACTAAAAATAGAACCTATATTCAATTTTAATACTTTCTTTATACATTCAGTGATTTTTTATTTTACTTTTATCTAGGAGAGTTGACATAACATTTGGAAGTGACCTACCATTTTCTCTAGTTAAAATTTTCATCACATGAGGAGGTAGCATAGTTTAGACTTGTATCGGCATATTTTGGTGTGTAAGGTTGTCAATTTTGGTAGAGAGAGATTACATTAGGATCTTGATCTGTTTAATGATGATGTCATAACATCATTTGATAGGAGGTAAATTTCAAACTTTGGCACACAATTTGAAGAATTATTGTGCCATTTTATGAGAGATATAAGAGTGTACAAGAATAAGTGAATATTAGCCACACAATTCACTCTAATTTGAGCTCCACACTTGGGTTCATGGTTTTAACACTTTATTTTTGGAAAATAGTTCTAGATTTTGGTTTACAATTTAAAAATTGTAGTTTACAGTAAACTTAAATAGTAGGTAACATTATGAGCTAGTAGAATCCCTCTATAATTGAGTGTTGAAAAAGTTCTTTGGAAGGCTTTCTCTAGAAGGTTATATAATCTTGTTAAGTGTACTAAATAATTCATTCAGTTGCTTTGGAGAGTGAGATTTTCACCTTAAAGGTTTTTCTCTACATATAGTTCTATCATGTATATTATTTATTTAATGTTTCATCAATTATAACACCATACCCATGCGCAAATTAAGACAAAATTGTATGAGTGGACATTAAAGAATAGATCTAACCCTTTTATCCAACACATGAGAAAATAAATCGATAGCAATCAATATTGATTGATTGAACAAACTCAATTGTAGTGGACAAGATGTTTGTTTTTAACTAAAACTCATAAATTTGCACACTTTCCAATAGTATAACATAACGAATCATGTACAACAGTTTCCTATAATGCTAGTAAATGAATTTACAACCCATAATAGAGACCACTCAAATAATTTTATATAGATTTTACATTAAAATGTTGAATATGTAGCTAGGGTGAGGGTATAGATAAGTTGGTGACCCAAAATCTACTAAAATTAGTTGCAAATGAAATATTACATATTTTCTTTATACACCTTTTATATAGCTATTTAAATTGTAAAATTAGAGGTGTTATGTTGCTATTTGAAATATATTTTATTTATTCATTGATGGATTAATGGAATTGTGTTGAAAATGTTTTGCTATCTAGATACCTAGTATAGTAAGAAGATTTTTCCTAACAAACTTTGTGTTCCCAAGTGGATATAGGAATTTGGATCACCCTTGGAAAGAGAGGGAGAGTGTATCATCAGAGAGAGTAATACAAACACAAGGAAAGGTCAAAGTTGTCATCTTTGTTAAGAGTCAAGAGATAAGTAAAACCCTTGTGTTTTTTTGGTTACTCTAGAGTTATGAATTCAAATTAGTAGTACTAAGTTGTTAATCATCCATTTATTAAATTATCATAATTCATAAAATACACATAATCAAGATAGATTAAAATAATTTTATTAAGTACATACAAAAGAGACATATAATTATCATAACCTTAAAAAAATTAAAACCAAAAATATAATTTTATTTTTTAATTTTGATAATAATTATTTATTTAGTAGACGATCCTTAAAAATTAGAAAAAGAAAATACTTTATTTTACTTAAACTCATTGATCATTTTTTATCTTTCTCAAAATATACAGTTGAATCAAACAAAATAAGAAAAAGGGTGGGTTGTTTAAGCATTCATGTACATGAGTAAACTCACATGGTGTCATCACTAAAATGAACTACACATCTCCCCTAGTAGCTCCAAAGCTTCAGTTAGAAGTGTAAACTAACTCGTATACCTATATTAAAAAAAATGTGTAAAATAAGCCAAGAGATATTAAATTTCAAAATATCTAACATTCATAAATATAAATAAATCATCAAATTTTGTATTAAAAAAATAAGAAGATTATAAATAAAGAAGAAAAATTACTATAAAAAAATGTGTAAAATAAGCCAACATATATCAAATTTCAAAATATCTAACATTCATAAATATAAATAAATCATCAAATTTTGTATTAAAAAAATAAGAAGATTATAAATAAAGAAGAAAAATTACTAAAAATATCAATTTCACAAATTTAAATCTACTACATACATGAAATGTATAGGATCCAATATTTTTTGTTGATACCATTGCTAAAAAAATTGGATGAGCTAAATTGCACATCTCTAATGTTTTTATTTAAAATGTTTGAAAACCTTTTCAAGAAGAAGTAAATGAATGTAATAAAACCTAGAACTTGGAAACTGAATCTAATAAAACTTTTCTTTCAGATACATAGTCAATTTTTTCTACTTTTACGACAATACACTTAACCCTTTGTTCATCATTATAAGTCTCTTCTTTCACTTGATTTTAAATATGTATTAATTGGAAAGGACATTTTGTTTAATTTCCCCAAGTTTGACATCATCGTGTTCTACATGCTTTAGTGTGTTTTCCAAGTGAAAGCAGTATGGTCTTGCACTTTGCATTGAAGCACGTATATGTAATCACATTCAGGAAAATTATTATCACTTCTTTCACAATACTAATTACCATTTCCATTATTGTTCACCTTCCTTTTGCATTGTCTATTTTTAATTTTTAAGGGCAAGCTATATAATAAAAATTGTCCACATTTATAAAAGATAAGCTATCTTTTATCAGAATCCAAGGTGCATTAGATCTACCAAGTCCCTCATCCTTAATTTGTGCCATCATTTTTAACATTTTATCTTGTCCAACAAATGTGATTTACTTTGTAATAGAATGAGAAGCAAGATCTTTCCCTTATGTATCAAACCATGATCTCAATTGATATGACTTTGGAAGATTTTGATTTATAAGAAGTTGGGTTGTGCTGATTGTTCGTGAAGATTTTCCTCAAAAGTCACTGATTCATCTAGCCTTTATAGAAAGAATGGGGAAAGTTCCTAACTCACGTCTTGGAGTTATTGGCCTTCCCTATTACAAAATCCACTCCATATTGTTAGCTCCACTCTTAAACCTGACATGTCTTTCGATTGAAGAGTTTTTTTTCTAGTTTGTGTGGCATTATTTTTTAATATTATATTTGATGGATCAACTGATAAAACAACACCAATTATATCAACTATATAATTTATTTCCATGTCATCAACTTCACTTATTAATGTAAAATTAAAATGTTGTTTAGGTTTAAAACTATCTTCCTCCAAACACAACTCAACTGTGGAATTACTTTGTAATAAAATTTAACAATCATTCTTTAAATGGTTGAAACTTTTTGTGCAAATTTGAGGCTCCCATTTGATATTATAAACACTTTCTCAATCTCTATGCAATCATAGAATTTATCTGCAATAGCATTATAACATGTAACTCTTATTTCATCTCCATCAAAATCAACCAAGTCAAAAATAAAAATGTTTTCATCTCCTCTTTCATTGTTGAACTGATGAAGTTGAGTCTTTATAGTAACTCTAGCCTTTATTTTCCATATGCTCCTATAAGGATGCAATGTTGTAATAAGAATGTTTTTTCAGCGGATTTATTTTTTTCGACAATAACTTGATCATATGAATTGTTGGTAGAATTCATCCATGTGTCATCATAACATAAACAAAATAATAGTAAATATAGTAGCATTAAGGTACATTAAACAAAATAAGAATGAATGAATGTCATTAAATACAATAACCAAGCACACAAATCAACATAAAAGTATATAAGTTCAACTTAAATATATAAGTCAATGCTAGAGTGATTTTTTTTTAATACACCTAACACTTGGACAAAAAAAATCAAACAAATGAAAAAACACATTGCCATATATTTAATTTATATAATTTTCCTCTTTTAAACATACATTAATTTTCTATAATGTTTGATAATCAATCATCTAAGTTAAATATTAGATAATCCTCCAGGGTATAAGCAAGATCATGGGGGGCCAAAAAGTGGCGATGTGAAAAAAATCCACTTTTCACTCGTCCATAAGCGCACGAAAACGTTTGTTGACTTTTTAGTAGGCCTGGGTATCAGTACACTTGGGAAAACCTGACACCAAAGAACAATCCTAATCGGGTACCTGATTTTTTTGGGTACCTGATATTTTTTGGTACCCAAAAAAAATTGGGTACCTGATTTTTTTTTTTTTTAATAATTTTTTTTTTTTAAATAATTTTTTTTTTTTAATAATTTTTTTTTTCAAATGAACTTTCATAGGACCCCTTGGGACACACTTGAGTTCTTCAATGTGTCCCCGGAGTCCTAGTACACATTCTCACACGTTAGGACCCCTAGGAAGACCCCATGACCCCTTTTGAAACATTGGAACATTCAAGTGTATCCCAAGAGGTCATAGGACCCCTTGGGACACACTTGAGTGTTTCAATGTGTCCCCAGGGGTAAAAGAGGGTCCTAAAGGGTCCTAGTACACCTTATCATGCGTTAGGACCCCTAGGAAGTCCCCATGACCCCTTTCGAGACATTGGAC
>MU228404.1:784312-804561 GCA_018584345.1 Thuja plicata
ATAATATATAAAATAATATATGATATATATAATGTAACATTTAATATTAATATATATTATATAATATTTAATGTAAAATATATATTATATAATATTTAATATATATAGATATTATATAATATTTTATCTATATAGATATTATATAATATTTCATATATATAATATATAATCTAATATATAATTTTTGATATATAATATATCATATGAAGGAGGGAGAAAGGGGAGAGAAAAAAATTTAAGAGGGAGAAAGGGGAGGGAAAATTTAAAAATTAAAATTTTGCCATCATTTTTGGGTACCCGATTAGGCTCGGTATTGCTTTGTACACCAAACCTACATGGTCAACTCTAAAAATGTCACAAAAACATGGTTTTCCCCTGTTTCCCTGAGTTCCAGACTTCGACCATGTAGCTGACGACTTTTTTTTCATCCGAATTTGATGAAACGAAAAGGGTATCTTAAGGAGATTATCAGCTTTCTATCAATATAATTGCTGTCAAATTTTGAATTCGATAAGTAATTATTAGTTATTTTCTAATTGAGTTACCTCTAAAGTGCTTATTTATATACTAATTGAAAAACAACTATAACTTTCAAACTGTATAACATTTTTGAACTCTAAAAAATGCGTCACATTCTATGCTTCGTCTACTATAAGGGAAAAAAAAATTATTTTTGAATTTTTAAATTTTTCAATGAGTTAAGGTGGTCAGACACGGGATTTTTTTTTAAATGTTGTAGCAGAAAATTCATAATTAATTATTTTTTTGGAATAAAATTACACAAAAATATGCGTCACATCCGGGAATGAGTCTACTACTTATATATAAAATCTTATAAAAAAATATTATTATTTTATTATGATTAAGGTGGTCAGACATACACCTACTTCTTATTTTTTTCCTGAAATGTTTGTACTGCTGCATTGAAATCTATACTTTTCACCAATCATATTTAATTTTTTTCAGAAAAGGCCTAGTAGTTTAGAAACTACATTCAATTTCCTACAGATTCTATTCTTACAAATTTTTGATATTATGTTGATAGCTAGTTCAAATTTTCACGTCAAGTTGACTAACCTTGATTTTGCTGATTTTTCATTGCCACTTAAGGGCATAGTTTGGCCCCTCATGATCTTGCACATACCCTCCATTTATTTAAACAATGAAGATATTATATTAGATATTAATCGAATTGATATATTTAATTACGTTATAAAAATTTATTGACAATTGTGATTAAATAAATCTCGCAGCATTACCATCCAAATAAGATAAAAATTATTTTAATCAATAGTTCAAAAAATCACAAATTGGTATAGAAAAAAGAAGTTGCATTTTTTAGTATGTTACACTTTTGATCTATTCATAACTTTAGTTAAAAAAATAAAGATAAATGCATGCAATAGTATATGGAAGTTCAACAATTATAATGGAAAGTGAAGCGTCAATGCATTTGGGAGCATTTCCTTCCTGTTAGAGATTAATCTCATGTTATTCTAGTCTTTTTTTGCAC
The DNA here is from genome assembly GCA_018584345.1 of Thuja plicata. Classification (NCBI taxonomy): domain Eukaryota; kingdom Viridiplantae; phylum Streptophyta; class Pinopsida; order Cupressales; family Cupressaceae; genus Thuja; species Thuja plicata. Next base: position 785,826 of record MU228404.1, read on the forward strand.
CCTTAATCTAATATAACATCATTTAATCTGGCATTTAAAGATTCCATATTGATATCTCTGCAGGTTATATCTATGTTGGTTGTTTTTTACATAATCTCTGATATTTCATCTTGCTATTATATCTCTGATAAACTATTAGATCTCTGATCTCTGATATTAGATCACTAGATATATTATATCTCTTACATTTTTTCTCTCATAACATTGGTTATTCTCTCCTAGCGCTGCTTGTTCTCTCCTAACATTGTTTGATCTCTCACTCAGCGTTTTTTTAACTATTTTGCACAAGATTATTAAATCATTTTATATTTCCTTCCTTTCGCTATTTTTTGGCCTTGTTGTTCCTTAGGCACGCAACATTTCTTTGACTTAAGCAAGTATTGTAGCATCTTATCTTTGTTCATTGTGCAGCAACATTCCTTGCATTCAACGCACCTTATATTAGCATTGTTTTTAATATTGTGTAGCCTTAGCATTGTTTTAATATTCTGCTTCTCTCCTCCACCAAAGCTTCTCTCCCTCTTCCCATGCAGCAAAGTTGATCTCCCTCCTCCCTCGCTGCAGCTAGTCTTTGACTTCTTTCGTAGGAGTTCATTTGTCTTCTTTAGCATCTCCCCTCCTTTTTATTTTCGCAGGGATTTGTTATTTTAATTGGGTTGTTTGTCTTTTCATTGCGCGGGTTTTTAGATTATTTAGCAGTCTCCCTGCTTATTTCATGGTCATACTCTTGTTTTTAGTAGATTTGTAGCCAACTCCTCCCTCCCTTCTCTGTTGTTTTGTCATTTCTGCCTTCTCTTTCATTGGTGTTACAGAGAATATTGTGGGTTGTGGATATTATTCTAAGATTAGCAAGAAGTATCAAATATTTTTTTAGTTAGCGTTTCTTCCTCTTGGTAGCATTTCATAGAGTTTGGCAGTGTTTCCTTCAATTATTCTCATAGGGAGAATATTGTGCATTCTATTATTCCTACAAGGGGGATTCTTTGCACTTTTTAATCATTTATCTATGGTTTTTTTTTCTAACTTTATTCCTAGTTTGAACAAACTTTGACTCAATTAATCTATTTATTTTATTATTTTATAATTAAGGAATTCTTTTCTTCAAATTTATTCATCTAATTTGGCATCTTATATACTTTATCTCATTAGTTTTTTTATTCAATTCAATTAAATTAATTCAATCTTTATCTAAGTTTATTTAAAGTTTATCACTTCTACCTTAGTATTTTAAACTTTTAAAATTTTATTTTAATCAAAAAAGTTAAACGTTAATACATTTATTTCAGCTCAATGTTTCCTTATATCGCTTTAACCCTACATTCATTGTTTCAATTCTAACCAAATTCAATTGTTGTTTTGTTAATTTATTGTAATTAAAATTTGTTCCTTCATTTAAACCAAAAAAATTTAAAAAATTCAAATATCTTTTTAACCATTCAAATTGTGAGTTACATTAAGTTAAATTTATTTTCCTTGATCTTTATCATTATATATTCATTGTATTTCATTCCATTTTAGCTAATCTTATCTTTTTCTAAATTAATTATGTCTACCCTAAATCCATAAATCAAATTAAACAGCTCTAACTATCATCAATGGAAGACACATGTTTCTTTTTTATTCCATTTTAAACATTTGCTTGAAGTTGCTACAGATGCCTCTATTGAACCAACTGCCTCTGCTTCTCAAGTTGACAAAGATGCTTGGAAAACTAAAAACGAAGAAGCTTTTGGATTAATTGGTCTCTCAATTATTCCCGATCTCTACGTCTTGATCAAACATTAGACCAAGCCTATCAAGCGTGGGATATTTTTCAACAAACGTATGACAACTCCACTGAATCCTGAAAGATTCAACTCCAGACAACTTGGAGGACTTGGGGTATACTAATTTCAAAACCATGGATGAATTCTTTCTTAATTTGATGCTATTAAAACTCAATTAAGTGGTGTTAATGTTACTTTAACTGATATTAGATTAATTACTATCATTCTGAAGAAATGTCTTCCTAAAGAATTTCAGCAGTTTATTACTAACATTCATTCTCAACTTGCTATTCCCAGTTTAGCTCCTCATTTAACTTATGCCAGTTTTTAAAATTTATTACGTCAAGAGGAAGCTAAATTATTATAATTTGGTACTATTAAATCTTATGAACATGCTTTTGTGTCTAAAAATCAAAATCAAAATAATAATTCACATACTTCCAATAATAATCATCATCATAATAATCATCATAACAATAATTATTCCAATAACAACAATAATCATCATAACAATAATCATCATAATAATGGTTATTCAAATAACAATAATCATAAAAATAGTTATTCAAATAACAGGTCTAATTCTAGGCCATCATACAATAATAATAACAATAATTACAATAATCAAAAAAATAGGAAACCGCATTGTACTTATTGTGGAAAAGATGGTCACCTAACTAATGTTTGTTTTAAAAAGCAGAATGATAAGAAGCCTATGAATAACAATAATCAAAATAACTTCAAATCTCAAGGTAATCAATCTCGTCATATTTTTACTACTTGTTATAAAGCTTCTCATGCAATAGAATGGATTATTGCTAGTGGCGCTTCTCACCATGTTACATCTCATAGAGAATTATTTAACTCTTTGCAACCTAATACTACTAATATTCCTATTCAATTATCTAATGATCATAGTTGCAAAGTTGATGGAGTTGGTGATATTAATGTTCCAAATGGAAAATTTGTTTGCAAGTGATCAATTTTGTATAAATTTGATTCACTTTTTGGTTGTCATTTATGGCAACACATCTGGGTTTCAGATCAATTCCTATAAAGATAAGTTTTAATGATTCAGATTTTGACTAAGTATAGAAGTAGAGATACAGAGGTATTTTGGATATCAAAGATCAAGGTCGATGAATTAGGGATAGAGAGATTAGAGGAAGATAGTATGGGGTATGCATGACCTCCACTTATGATCGATTTGGTTTTGGTAATGTCTACAGTGAGTTAGAAATAATTGAAGACAGACAGACTGCAAAAGAATAGCGATATAGAGCAGTTGGACAGTAGGGAAGATTGAGAGAGTATGACATGGACTCCAGGCAATAGAAGTTGGATTTTGGTTGTTGATAACCTGCACATTGACTATGGAAGAGCGCCGACTATGCATTTGATATTTACTAGATTAAATGTATTATGTATTGAAGGTCGACTTTATAATATTTGTAATATTCATATTGGGAGCCAACTTTGTAAAGTTGTGAGTTATATATGTAAGATATTTTTGATAAAGATATGTCATCGTTGGTAAGTTAGACAGTTGGATGAGTATGTTGAGTGACTAGCAAAGCAAAGAATGACAGAGATCATTAAAGAACTATAAAGGAACTATCTAAGAACTAGTGTTGCTTGTTTTGTTTATGACTAAGAAAACTTTGTAAATAGAATTACTTTGTAAGAGCTATAAGCTCAGTTGGCCCCTAACAGGGTATTGTGAACCTTTAACAGGGTTGTAACTCCTTTAACAAGGAAATGTGCTATGTAATATTCAGCTCCTAACAGGGCTAGGTCTCCTAATAGGGACATTATACTTTAGTACATGCTTGTGGGTACCATCCCCACCGCCCGGTTTTCCCTTGGCCAGGGTTTCCTCGAAAACAAATATGGTGTGATGAGTACTGTGTCATTTTCTTATATTATTTTCTTTACTGCAAGTTTATGGTTAATGTTTAAATGGTTGAAGAATTTAATTAAGTGCTATAATACTAATTCACCCCCCTCTCAGTATTATCCAATCCTAATAATTGGTATCAGAGTTTTTGGCCCTTGGAGAGAAATTCTAATAGCTTGAGGGGGATCATAATGGATTTGGACAGTTTGCAAGAAAACTTTGATGCTGCACTTGAAGAACTTGACAAAGCAAAAGCAGAAAATGGAGAATTTAGATTCAACATGCGAAGAGCTGAGAAATTTATAAAGAAACTTAAGGAACAACTTGATCTTTCCAGAAGTCAAAGACAAGATTTTATGGTTCAGATAAAAGAGGACTTGGATGAAGACAATTCAGATCAGGTGAGGCAACTAAAAGAAGAGAATGAGACTCTGAAACTTGAAAATGAGACTATGGCTAAAGAAATACAGGTATAGAAGGATGCTAAGAAGAAAGTTGAAGAAGCTTTAAACTGTGCATTAGATCCAATGAATAATGAGGCTGACAACTACAAGAACAAGTATCTAGAAATAGAGAAATACAATCAGATTATAAAAGGTGAACTTGTTGAAGCAAAGAAACACATTGAGAAACTTCACACCAGCAGTGACTTGATTGATGAACAGAGAGACAAATAGAAACCTAAAGGTGATATGACTGGTATTGGCTTCAATGAAGCTGAATGTTCAAAGAATTGGGAAGAGAAATCCAATAAGAAGATTGATGCTGAGAAACCTTCTATTGAAGAACCTAGAGAGAAGATCAGACCCTTCAAAGGTAGATGCTTTGGTTGCAAAAAATTTGGACACATGAAGAGAGACTGTAGAGGTAATGCCCCTTTTAGAAAAAAAAAATTTATTGTTTTAATTGTAATGGATATAGGCACAGAAAAGAAAAATGCAAAAAACCTAATCAATCTGGATATAGACAAGACAATGGAAGAGAATCTATAGTGAAACCTACATGCTACAAATGTAATAAAATTAGACACATTGCAAAGTACTGTAAGCTGCAAGTTAATCAGGAAAGAAGACCTCATATATGTTATAAATGCAATAATCCAGGACATATAGCAAAGTTTTGTAGGTATAATGGTTCAGACAATAGAAGAGTACCACCTCCTATGAATACACAGAAGAATGGAAATGATAGTGGTAAGAGTATTGTAGATTTGAAGAATGATTTTGAAATTTGTTTTAAGAAAGCAGAAGATAGAAAAAGTGGTAAGATATGGAAGATCAAAGAAACAAGTGAGACATCAGTTCAGGGAGAGTCAGTAGATGCTACTGGATCTTTTCCTGATGGTAGTAAACCAAAATCAACCTAATTGGCTGATCATGGCCTTAGGGGAGCATTGGATATAGACATCAGAATATATCCTGCCCCAAAATTTTTGGATTGAGCTCAAGTTAGCTTAGGTATGAACTTGGATGACATCCTAGAACATACATCTAAGAGCGCAACATTAGCCGACACATATATTTTGTTTGCAAGATCTAATAGCCGACTAGACAGTATTGAGTAAAAGTTAAATTCATGACTTAAACTTGTATAAAGCACCATTCGATGACCTATCTCTTTACCATTTGATGAAGAGAGAGCTAAGGAGATCAAAGAGCAGAGAGATTCAGTCTATTCTACATTTTTCGTGCGTGATCGATTGAAGCATAAATGTTAAATTCAGCGGAAGAAATGTATTTACATCATCTAGATATGGATGCACCTATTATTTTTAATGTTGTAGAAACATCTATTTAATTCCTGTGAAGAGGATCCATAAGGAGCATTTTCTCAAACCCTGTATGGCGTATTACACGTAGAAGATATTAGGGCTTATATACATTATAAGTATATATACTGGGAATTGATGAGATATCAACTGAGATGGAGTATATGACTAACAATGGAATCATGAAAGAATAATACAAACCCATTGATAAATTGAGCATAATGAAGATTCTAGACTTATGAAAATTCAATGAAGATGAATGGTTTAAGATACTATTGAGCAGGGTTCATGATCAATTTATTTGGATAGGTGATCAACCTGTGAAGATTTGTAGTGACCTAATTCATGAGATCACTAGACTAGACAACACCGGAGTCATTCCTATTGCAGAAAAACATGTAAAGAAAGAATTTGAAACCCTAACTCATTCTAAATGGGACAGGCGGGAAATGACTGTGAATGACATCTTTTAGCAAGATGTGAGCCTTATTGCTATGATACTTGGATACAAATTCTACTATAGCAGTAGACCTAACACAGTATCTACAGGAGTAATAATGATGGCATGGAGAATGGTGAAGGAGAATGTGAAATATAACCTATGCGGATTTTTGGCACAACAATTTCTTGAAAATGTGAAACTAGTGAAGAAAGACAAAACTAAGACCTTCAGATTTGGTTCATTGTTGATGCATATGTTTATACATATTGAGCACAAATTTCCTAGCTTACATCCTAGTGGTTGGAAATCTGGGATGCCTACTGGTATTCTAATCTCATAGAGCTACAAAAGACAGAATAGTACATGGGTTGATGATGAACTATTTGGTATGATCAAGATCCTTCAAAGACAGATGAAGAACAGGTACAGGATACATGAGGACATTGTTGAAAAATACAAGGATGCAATTTGTTTCATGGTTGAAACTGATTGTGTATTTTTTAAAGTAGTCACACCTAGAAAGAAATGGTGTTATCCCATGGGTTATGAAGTAAGTTTAGAGGTACTTACCATGCAAGTAGAACATGTTCTTGCATTATAATTTGATCCATTAGAAGAAAGATGGGAACATATGAGGAGAAGTCAGAAAAGGTGAGATAACAATAGACTAGAGGTCTGAGGAAAAGAAAAATTGAAAACCTTGTGCATGAATGTGGTGTAAAAGCTAGGTTGACAGAAGAAGAAGTGAAAAAGAAGATGACAAATAGATCTCTTGGATTGGCAAGTGGAAGTACTACATCCCCTCTCACTCATAAGGTAGTAATGGTAGACAGTCCACCTCCTCCATCACAACAGACATCACAAATAGAGAACATCACTCCTAGAGTAACTAGATCAAGCATGTAGACATCGCCTAAAGAGCAAAGCATAGTAAGGGAATAGAAGAAAAATGAGAAGCAGTTATGGAAGCCTAACATGAAAATGATAGAGAAGAGAGCAATAGAACAAGGTAAACTAGCCACAATTGATAAATACTATGACAGATATGGAGATTCAGATAAGCTTAAGATTAAAGACATTGTGATTGATCATCTACTTGTTAATATGAATTCAAAATAACTGAGAGGGGGGGTGAATCAGTTATCCTCAGATCTAGATGTGCCCATATAAAAATTTAAATCAACTTCAACAACTCAGATCTGCCCGGTAGTAATAAACAATAAAAGTGTGCAGTTTACTATACTAATGAAATAAGCTTGCGAAAACTTAACAGTAAAACACAACAATAACATTCACACATTTTGACACCATGATTTAACATGGAAACCCAATATGGGAAAAACCACCAGTAACATGCTGCCAAAATTTTACTCTTCTGAAGTAATGCCCTGTGAGGAGCCAACCCTGTTAAAGGTTACAAAACACATTGTCAAATGTGACCTGGTTAAAGGATTTAATCACCCTGTTAGGAGTGGCCTTGTTAGAGGACTTAGAACATTCCAATCTAAATGTCACCTTGTTCAGAGGATTTATACAATGATTGTTAGGTCAACCTGGTTAAAGGATTTGAACTGATACAATGGTTAGAAAGTAATCAGTAGGTGTGATCTGATACATACAACTTACTTTGCAAATCCAGATCCAGTTTTAGCTCTAATGCTAATTCACTGAGTGGCCTCCATTCTCATCTCAAACTTCAGATCTGCTTGGAAATCTGTCAAGCAATCTCTCTCTGCTTCTCTGTTCAGCCTTCTCTGCTTAGATCTTGCCAATCAGTCAATTAACCATGAAACACTTTGCATTGCCTTCTCACCCTTAATAATAACCATAGTAGGTTATAATATACCTCTTCATCTAGGTCAGATAAATCTTTTTCCGCTTAATCAAGATCGCAAATCTTCGGTTAGGTCAAATCCAACGGATCTTTCCATCTTTACATTTAATTTGCCTCTCCAATACAGTCATTAATTAAGCATTGAATCCATGCGCTAATAATAGTTTCTCATGCATTAAATGAATATGGACCAATCTTAATTAATAATGCATATCCCAATAAAATCAATTATGTCGGCCATAGATCTCAAATCTCATCAATAAACAAAATACTGATGCTTGGCATTTCACTGTCTCCCTCAGCATTTCACTGGCGCTTGGCATCATCTTTACTTTTCTCGGCATCACCTTTCACTTTTCTCGACATCGACTTTTCTTTGCTCAGCATTGACCTTCCCGTGAATTGTCAGTGCAAGATAAACAACGTATCGCTTTGCCAAAGTGCCAGATGATCAAGTACCCTGGTTTATAATCATAACTCAACCATTTCCTTGGTCTTCTTGTTATCCCATTCTTTTCAAATCTTCATCTATCAATGGATAAGGTACTTAAAAATACAGCGACAGTCTCACCAGTTAAGGTTTGGCATCAATGACAAAATAACAATTGTCTACATTGTAGCAATCTTTCCAACAATCTCCCTCTTTGGCATTGATGGCAACACTAAACTATAAAACAATAATTTCCAACCAAAGTTACCATACAATCAAAAAATGCATGTGTTCCTGATATGAACAAATCTTCATTAATGTCTTTAGCTTCATTCAAACTCCCTTCGTGTCTATAATCACAATGATTTTTTCTGTTTCTATTCAGCTCCCTCTTTCAGTAATATCTCCCTTGTATCTTTTGTTACCTGTTATTTTAGCAATAATATCCCTCTTTGACAACAATGCCAAAGATTGACATCTTTATCATGCAGATTTTTCTGTGCTAATCTTTGTATCATGTTGTTCCTCTCATATTTTTGTATGACAGATCTACTTTTCTATTCTGGTTTTCCATTTCACATTTTTTAGGTAGCATCCTAAAAATGTGACTTACTGTGCATCAATGTGTCAAGTGTTCTAATTAAAACATTTGATGCAACAGTACCATTCAGTACTAGTTAGCCTCAGCTAGGGGAATTACCCCCAATTTACCTCTTAGATACTCATGAGCATACTTGGGTAACGCTTTTGTAAATATATTTGCCAATTGTTCCTTAGTGTTCACATATTCCATTCTTACTTCCTTGTTCTGTACCAGCTCCCTCAAGTAATGATACTTGATAGCTATATGTTTTGTCTTAGAGTGCATTACAGGATTTTTAGAAATATTAATGGCACTCGTGTTATCACAATATATGACAACTCGTTCTGTGATTTCATCTTTCATACCTTTCAGTAGTATCTTCAACCACACAATGTTCGAACAATTAACTGTTGCTGCCACATACTCGGCTTCAGCTGTAGATTGTGAGGTGCAATTTTGTTTCTTACTTGTCCCAAAAACTAACCTTTTCCCCAAAAGAAATGCTCCTCTTGTGGTGCCTTTTCTATCATCAACATTACTAGCCCAGTCAGAATCAGTATAGACTCTGAGTTCAAACTTGTCATTCTTTTTGTAATATAGACCATAGTCTTCTGTACCTTTCAAATATCTCAAAAAAAATTTTACTACCATAATATGTTTCTCTTCTAGATTAGCAGAAAATCTAGCAACAATTCCAACTACTAACGCAATATCAGGTCTACTATGTACAATATATTGCAACTTACCAATCATTGATCTGTACAGTGTTTGATTTACCTCTTTTCTATCATCATTCTTTGTCAACTTCTATCCAGTAGCCATGGGTGTACTCACTGGTTTTGAATCTTCCATACCAAAAGTTTTTAGTATCTCCTTGATATATTTTGATTGTGTAATATAGATACCATTCTTCATTTGATGTATTTGTAGTCCAACAAAGAATTTTATCTCTCCAAACATAGACATTTCAAATTCAGTTTGCATCTCTTTTGAAAATGCTTTACATATCATATCTTGTCCACTGAATATGATATCATCTACAAAAATTTTAGCCAATAAAATTCCTTTACCTTGCTCTATCTTCAAATACAGATTGTTATTGTCATTAGTTCTTGCAAATCCAATCTTCATTAGATAATTGTGCAATCTTTCATACCATGCTCTTGGTGCTTGCTTCAGTCCATATAATGCCTTGTACAGTCTGCAAACCATGTCCCTCTTACTTGGGTCAACAAATCCATCAGCTTGTTCAATATATACTTCTTCTTCTAGTATCCCATTTAGAGATGCAGACTTCACATACATTTGATAGACTTTAAATCCTTTGTAGGCTAAATATGCAAGTAGAGTTCTTACACCCTCCAATCTTGCAACTGGGGCGAATGTCTCTCCATAGTCAATTCCTTCCTCTTGTGCATAACCCTTGTATACCAGTCTTGCTTTATTCCTTGTGACCTCTCCAAGGTCATTCAACTTGTTTTTTAATACCCACTTAGTACCAATTATATTTTTGTTTTCAGGTCTAGGTACTAGTGTCCATGTCTTGTTCTTTTCAATCTGGTCTATCTCTTCGTTCATGGCTTGAATCCCATCTTCATTATCCAAAGCATCTTTTGTTGTCTTAGGCTCGAAATCACACAACAAACATGTGTATTCTCTTAATTTTCCTTTTGTCATGACTTTTGAATCCTTTGATCCTATGATTTGATCAGGTTTATGGTGCCTTCTTACATATTTTTCCAAAGTAGGCTCTTTCTCAGCTTCATTTTGATTGTTCAAGTTCAGTTCAGGGTGAAACTATGACTCAACATCTCTATCAGATAGCTCAATAGTCACTTCCTATTGCCCATCAATGTCGTTATGTGTCTCGGCAGGTGCAGATTGTTGCTCGGCAACTTCATTTTTAGTTTCATTAGAATCCTCTTCTTTAGGATATGTGAATGATCTGTAACTTTCAGGCTCAATCATGCTTTCAACTTCATTTCTTTCTGCATATTCATCAATTCTAACATTTGTACTTTCCACAATTTTTTTAGTGTTATAATTCAAACATTTGTATGCCTTACTTTTAGTAGAATATCCAAGAAATATGCCTTCTTCTCCTTTAGCATCAAGTTTACCATTTTTTTTAACCTTCAGTATAAAACATTTGCTCCCAAAGACTTTGAAGTAACTTACAGTAGGTGCATATCCATACCATAGCTCGTAAGGTGTAGAATTTGTACCTTTCTTGACTTATACTTTGTTCAGGGTATAAACAATTGTGCTTACAGCTTCTCTCCAATATTTCTGTGCAACATTTTTCTCCATCATTATTATTCTGGCACAATCCATGATAGATCAATTTCTCCTTTCAGCTATACCATTTTGTGGTGGCGTCTTAGGTGCTGACATCTATCTTTTTATCCCTCGGTCATTGCAAAACCTATTGAACTCATTAGAAATAAATTCTCCTCCTCTGTCAGATCTCAGACATTTTAGGCTCTTACCTGTTTCCTTTTCAACTTTTGCCAAGTACCACTTAAATAACTGAAATGCATCAGATTTTTCTTTTAGAAACATAACAGTCATCATCCTAGAGTAGTCATCTACAAATAAAATAAAATATTTGTCTCCACAGTAGCTTTTCTCACCAATAGGTCCACAAAGGTCAGTATGAAATAATTCTAGAATATTCTCAGAAGTATGAATTTTGCTTTTAAAACTAGATTTAGTCATCTTGCCCAATTGACATTTCTTACACATTACATTCTCAAGTTTCTTTAACTTAGGCACCCCTCTTACCTTTTTCAATTTACTTATGCTTACCAAGTTATCAAAGTTAACATGACATAGCCTCTTATGCCATAGCCAAACATCATTATATTGTGCAAACAAACATGTCTCTTTAGCTAAATCCAGATAAAACAAGTTACCTTTTGTTTGCTCACCACCTCTAACTAATTCTCCATTTGTATCATAGATCTTTGCTTTCCTGTGATGGAACTCAACTCTATAACCAGAAGTATTTAGCTATGAAACACTCAACAAGTTATACTTAAGATCATTAACCCAGTATACATCATCACATCTAGTCTTATTAGTCAATTGAATTGATCCTTTCCCTTTAACTCTACAAGGTGTATCATTACCAAATTTAACATATCCACCTTTGCATTGATCTAATGTTTCAAATTTATCCTTATCACCAGTCATGTGATGTGTTATCACCACTGTCAATAATCTAACGATCACCTTTATTCATATAATAAATTAGTGCAGTTTTCTCATCATCATCTGAATCATCTTTCATTACAACATACGCTACTTCTATATCATTTTCATCATATTTTTCAGATTCACTTTCAGAAGCTTCTTCAACTATATAGCAGGATTTCTTACCTTTGTCTTTGTAGTCCTTGTACTTTCTGTAGTCTCGGTCATCCTTTCTGTCTTTATACTTGTTGTCCCTTGTTTCATCCTTCTCATTTTTGTCAGGGCATCTAGCAGCAATATGACCAACTTTGTTACAAGAAAAACAAATAATAGGAAGTTTACCTTTGAATTTTCCTTTTCCTCTTGCTAGTCTTCTTGCCATAAGTGCCTCAAGATCTTCAAGATCATCATCTGAGGTCTCGCTATCACTGTCCACACATTTCTTTCCTTTCTTAGATTTGTTGATGACCAACTATGACTTGAATACAATTTCAACAGCTTGTGGAGTATAGTTGTCAAAATTTGACATCTCAAATGCAGTAAGTCTGCCTACTAGACTTTCTAGAGTTAAAATGTTATTAGGAGTACATCTCAGTTCTTGAATTGCAGATACTCTAATAGCATAAATAGGAAGAAGTGTTCTCGGTACCTTGCTCATGATAGTATCATCATCAATGACTCCCTTAGCTTCTCTAATAGCATTTACAACTTCCTTTATCCTATCATAGTATTGTATTATATTTTCTCCTTCTTGCATTTTCAAATTGTCAAACTTACCTCTCAAGCTTTCAAATTTGGCTCTCAGTACATCGTAGCACCTCCATAGATAGTTGTAAGGGTATCCCACATTTTTTTTGTGCTTGTACAATCTTTGATGTCCTCAAATTCATGATAGTTCAGAGATGATGCAAGTTCCAGCATTGCTTGATTATGTTCATGCTTCTCTCTTAGTTTTGCAGCATTTAGAGTTCTAGCAGGAGCTACATATTTTGTTTCAATATGTCATTTAGCAGATTCACCAATACCATCCAGATGAAGTTTCATCAAAATTTGCCATGCAGGAAAATTTTCCTTGTTGATCTTTGGTCCATCCCTTTTATACATCTTGATCTTTATCTCCAAGTACCTTCAAATTTTTCAAGAGAACACAGCTCTGATACCAATTGTTAATATGAATTCAGAATAACTAAGATGGGGGGTGAATCAGTTATCCTCAGTTCTAGATGTGCCCATATAAAACTTTAAATCAACTTAAACAACTCAGATCTACCCAACAACAATAAACAATAAAAGTGTGCAGTTTACTGTACTAATGAAATAAGCTTGCGGAAACTTAACAGTAAAACACAACAATAACATTCACACATTTTGACACCATGATTTAACATGGAAACCCAAAATGGGAAAAACCACCAGTAACATGCTACCAAAATTTTACTCTTCTGAAGTAATGCCCTGTGAGGAGCCAACCCTATTAAAGGTTACAAAACACATTGTCAAATGTGACCTGCTTAAAGGATCTAATCACCCTGTTAGGAGTGGCCTTGTTAGAGGACTTAGAACATTTCAATCTGAATGTCACCTTGTTCAGAGGATTTATACAATGACTATTAGGTCAACCTGGTTAAAGGATTTGGACTAATACAATGGTTAGAAAGTAATTAGCATGTGTGGTCTGATTCATACAACTTACTTTTCAAATCCAAATACAGTTTCATCTCTAATGCTAATTCACTGAGTGGCCTCCATTCTCATCTCAAACTTTAGATCTACTTGGAAATCCATCAAGCAATCTCTCTCTACTTCTCTGTTCAACCTTCTCTGCTTAGATCTTTCCAATCATTCAATTAACCATGCAACACTTTGCATTGCCTTCTCACCCTTAATAATAACCATAGTAGGTTACCTCTTCATCTAGGTCAGATAAATATTTTTCCGCTTAATCAAGATTGCAGATCTTTGGTTAGGTCAAATCCAATAGATATTTCCATCTTTACATTTAATTTTCCTCTCCAATACATTCATTAATTAACCATTGAATCCATGCGCTAATAATGGTTTCTTGTGCATTAAATGAATATGGACCAATCTTAATTAATAATGCATATCCCAATAAAATCAATTATGTCCGCCATAGATCTCAAATCTCATCAATAAAAAAAATACTGATGCTCGGCATTTCACTATATCCCTCGGCATTTCACTGGCGCTCGGCATCATCTTTGCTTTTCTCAGCATCACCTTTTGCTTTGCTCGACATTGACCTTCCAGTGAATTGTCAGTGCAAGATAAACAATGTATCACTTTGTCAAAGTGCCAGATGATCAAGTACCCTGGTTTATACTCATAACTCAACCATTTCCTTGGTCTTCTTGTTATCCCATTTTTTTCAAATCTTCATCAATCAATGGATAAGGTACTCAAACATACAACAATAGTCTCACTAGTTAAGGTTTGACATCAATGACAAAATAACAATTGTCTACATTGTAGCAATCTTTCCAACACTACTTACTTTCAAAAGGACTCTATTAGAAATTGAAGGAAGTATACCTAAGGACTTGTATGGGAGATTGGAAATAAGAAAACACTTAGCACAGATTAAGGATGATACAATCAGGAATCAATAAATTGATAACATCCTTCCTGTAATATCCTTACAAGAAAGGGAAAGAATATTCAAGGAATTGAAACCTTTACTAAGGACCAAGGTAAGATTATTGAAAATCATGACAAGGAAGTATGATGAAGTCACTGAGGAAACTCAAAAGGAACTGGAGAAGATATTGATGACTACTACTTCTGACAAGCCCCCACCTCCTAAGACCACTTTAGGAATGGGAGAAATCTCCAAATCAAATGAGATTAATGCTAAGACAAGTGAAGTAGATCCACCACCAAATTTCTATGTTTCTACTGTGCCAGTGACTCTTGACACATCACAAGATGAAAATGACCCATTTGTAGGGAACGTGGACACCTCTGTAGTAGATGAAGCAGAACAGAAAGAGGAAGTAGAGAAGAAAAAGAAAGAAGAACAAAAGACAGAACAGAAAGAGGTAAACACATCATCTATCTCATTGTTGGAAAGCAGTGATGTAAATGTTGATAGCATGGATGAAGTTGAATTGGTCAAATTGGCATTTACTGCATTAAACAAAGCTAAGGAAAGATCAAAATAGAAAGGTGACAAAAAGGCCAAATTAATTACAAGAGCAATTGATATTGTGATCAAATTGCTTCCAGTACCTATTATTTTCCAGAACAAAGATGACATTGAAAATATAAGAATAACACTTGATGAATTTGATGGGCATTATGAGATTTTGACAAAGATTACAGAAGAGAAGGCAGAGAAGAAATATTCAGAGAAGAATTTATCAAAAGTTTGCAAGTCAATCACATGGGACTTGGGCATTGTGAAAATTTGTTTGGCAAATACAAAGAGTTGCATTGGACATGGGAGAAAATTGTTTAGTTATTGCATGAATCCTATCGGACATGTTCATAATGTAGAAGACATTATTGCCAAGGAGAGGGCAACTCTAAATAGTATGATGGATGGTTGTGAACCATCTTCACAATCTATAACAGAATTAGACAAGTAAGTCACAAGAATTTTGGCTAAACTCAGTGTTTTGGATAATGAGAAAGGGAGAGTATTGACAAGATTTAATTTGCTGAAGAGTTTAATCACTCCTAAGCTATCCATACTTGAGGTTCATTTATCAGACTTGTAGAAAGTGACAGATTCATTGACTAACTCTATGCCCACAGAATTGAAAGAAGTTGAGACTGCATTATTTGTATTAAATGACATCATTCATATCAGTCAGATATTGTTCAAATCATGGAGCATAGAAGTGAAGATCTTGGAAAATTCCTTTCAAGACATTTTGAAACTGGTGAGCAAGCACTAAAATGTATTGTTTTGTATGCACCTTTGTCATTGTTCTCAAAGGGGGAGAAGAGAGAAGAAGAAGGAAAAATAGTTAATAAAAAATATATATATAAAAGAAAAAAAATAAAAATAAAAATATAATAAAGGAGAAGAGACAAGAAGAGGAAGGAGAGAACATAGAGTAGATAGTTTTTGTTGGAACACTTATTAATTTTTTCTAAGTGTTGCCATCAATGCCAAAGGGAGAGATTGTTGGCAAGTGATCATTTTTTTTCTAAATGTGATTCACTTGTTAGTTGTCATTTATGGCAACACATCTGGGTTTCAGATTGATTCCTATAAAGATAAGTTTTGATGATTCAGAAATAGACTAAGTATAGAAGCAGAGATACAGAAGTATTTTGGATATCGAAGATTAAGATCGATGAATTAGGGAAAGAGAGATTAGAGGAAGACAGTATGGGGTATTCATTACCTCCACCTAAGATCGATTTGGTTTTGGTAATGTCTACAACAAGTTAGAAATAATTAAAGACAGACAGACTGCAAAAGAACAATGATACAGAGCAGTTAGACAGTAGCGAAGATTGAGAGAGTATGACATGGACTCTAGGAAATTGAAGCTGGCTTTTGGTTGTTGATAACATACACATTGACTATGCAAGAGCGCTGACTATGCATTTGATATTTACTATATTAAATGTATTTTGTATTGAAGGCCGACTTTGTAATATTTGTAATATTCATATTGGGAGCCGACTTTGTAAAATTGTGAGATATATATGTAAGATCTTTTTGATAAAGATATATCATTGTTGGTAAGTTGGATTGTTGGATGAGTATGTTGAGAAAATAGCAAAGCAAAGAATGACATAGATCATTAAATAAATATAAAGGAACTATCTAAGCACTAGTGTTGTTTGTTTTGTTCATGACTGAGAACACTTTGTAAATAGAATTACTTTGTAAGAGCTGTAAGCTTAGTTGGCCCCTAACAGGGTGTTGTGAACCTTTAACAGGGTTGTAATCCCTTTAACAAGGAAATGTGCTATGTAATATTCAGATCCTAATAGGGCTAGGTCTCCTAATAGGGACATTATATTTTAGTACATGCTTGTGGTTACCATCCCCACCAGGTTTTTCCCTTGGCCAGGGTTTCCTCAAAAACAAAATATGGTGTTATGAGTATTGTGTCATTTGCTTATATTATTTTCTTTACTGCAAGTTTATGGTTAATGTTTAAATGGTTGATTAATTTAATTAAGTGCTATAATACTGATTCCCCCCCCCCTCTCAGTATTATCCAATCCTAACAAAATTACACAATGTTCTTTATGTTTCTAAATTGAAATGTAATCTTCTTTCAGTTGCTCAATTATGTCAAGATTAAAAAGTTGAATTTCATAAGGATATGTGCTATATTATTTATCCTAACACTAATCATGTTGTTTCTAATGCTAAGATGGATCATAATAACTTGTTTAAATTTTATGAGTTTGCCTCTTCAAGGTACTCTTTGAAATTTAATACTGATTTCAATGTATGGCACGAAAGACTCGGCCATTTGAATTCTGATTATATTTCTTTGATGCAAAAATTTAACATGGTTGAAGGATTACCCCATATTTTTCCATCTAAAATTACATGCACAGGGTGCATGAGTGGAAAATTGAAAATGGAGCCCTTTCCTCATGGTACTTCATGGAGAGTGTCTCATATGTTGCATCGTATTCACAATGATCTTTTGGGTCCAATGGACAACATCTCCGTACAAGGTTCAAAGTATTCTCTAACCTTTCTTGATGATTTTACTAGAAGAATTTGGATCTATTTATTGTGTAAAGAGGAAAGGATTTTCTGAAAACTCCCCCAACAATCTTCCTAACAAAAACCCCACAACAAATCACCAAAAAACTCCATGAGGGAGCAGTAACTGTTGGAAAGTGACAATGCAAGAAATTGTTATTTTGTCATTGCTGCCAAACCTTAATTGGTGAGACTATTTTTCTTTGTTTGAGTACCATATCTATTGTTGATGAAGAAGATTTAACAAGAAGACCAAGTGAATGGTTGAGTTAAGGAAAATAAAAGGGTACTTGATCAGTTGGCACTCGGGCAAAGTAATTTGTTGTTTATCTTTCAAAGACAACTTTTCTGGTTGTTCTGTGCCGAGCAAGTTTGGCTTGTGCCAAGCAAAGTTGCTTGTGCCGAGTAAAGTTGCTTGTGATGAGAAAAAAATTTCTCAATACCGAGCACCATTGAAATTGCTGAGTGGAAACAGTGATGTTGGCCGACTTACAGTAATTGGATTAATGATGAGATTTGAGATCTCTGGCTGACTTAGTTGATTTTATTGGGATATGAAATGCTAATTAAAGATTGATCCACATCATTTAATGTATAGGTAACCGTAATTAATCCATGGTTTAAAGATTTAATTAGAGACTACTTTGAAGAAGTAAATGTAATGCAAAGATGGAATGATCCGTTGGATCTGACCTAACCTAAGATCTACGATCTTGTTTAAGTGGCAAAAGATTTATCTAACCTAGACAGAGAGGTATATGATAACCTCAAGGGGTTATTTCACAGAGTGGTGAAGTGGATGTGTATGCAAAAGGTTTGCATAGTTGATTTACTATTTGGCATGATCTAGCAGAGAAGGCAAAAAGGCAGAAGAAGAAAGTTGCATGTGTGATTGCTTGACAGATTTCCAAGCAGATTAGAAGGTTGAAATGACAATGTAGGCTATCCAGTAAGTTAACATCAAAGCTGTAATTGGATGTGAATTGCAAAGTAAGTTGTATGTATCAGATCACAAACTGCTGATTACTTTCTTACCATTGTATTAGTTAAATCCTTTAACAAGGTTGACTTAATAGTCATTTGTATAAATCCTCTAACAAGGTGACATTCAGAT
>MU228404.1:836252-847240 GCA_018584345.1 Thuja plicata
AGGTAACAAGATAGTTTGTAAGGCAAATTATCCTAATTGTTTGAGCTGTAAGGCAGTTCAGTGTATCTTGTTTATGTAATTTCTTTGCTTATTATTGACTCTGCAGCCCAAAGGATAGGCACTGGTTTGGAAACTTATTTGAATATCTATCTTTGTCACATATGTTCTAAGTTTTCAACTACCAAATCAAATTTTAAAATACTCTGTTACTAAGAACACATAAGCATAACTTGTTTAAGGACCTCTGTCAGTAGGACATAGTCCATGTTATTGATTCCTTGAAGAGAGAATCATTTAGGTTGTCCCTCCTATCAAGAAAAGGAAGAAGGATTCAAATCCTTGTCTCACTGGTTTTCTGTGATATTTAAGATTATGATTTGTATGGTTAAATCCTGTATATGATTATGCTTGATCATTTACAAGGTATTTTATAAAGTTAGTTCAAAATAAATACATGACAAATCAGTGTCCACATCAACAAATACTGTGTTAACAGCCATCATTAAAGGTAAAACCTGCCTGAGTAGTTGTGGAACTCAAAAATGAAGAAGGACCTTATTCAGTCCTTAGCAATTAGGCTTTTCTTGTCTCTGAATCAGAAGTAAAGGCACAGGATTCATATAGACATTTCAAGCATTGTGATTCATACAAGAGAAATCCCTAACAGATTCACCCCCCCCCCTCAGTGTTTCTAACATTGTTAACCATTTTTCTTTTACCGATGGATATCAGTATTATGTCATGACAACTTCTAAACTTTGCTTTCTTACTGACAGGGGTCGGGTTACATTGGCAATTTAGCCATTTTATGAGTTGACCGACAATTTCTAGTAAATGTAAAAAGCTCATCATTATGTTCACCGATGATTTTTGACAAGTGTTTATACCGACGGGGTTACTTTCTCAAAATTACAACAAGTAACATAATATGCATCTTTATTTATGCATATTTTGACTTTCTATCAATTTTATAATGGAACTATTGTAAAATATGAATTGGTGTAATGCAGTTCCATACTTACTTGTTCAGCTTAAGTGGGGTTGGTGATGTCACCAGATCCATTGGATGGGGTGTCATCATTTACATTGCTTGTCCTAGCTTCATAATTTCTTGAAGCTTTTATCCACATTTTATCTCTTGCCCTCTAGATATCTTCAATGTTGTTTCCATTGGGATATGTGCTTGTTTTTGTCAATCGGTCCTTGCAATCTTTCTTGAGATGACCAAATTTATGACAGTGCAAGCATGTCATTCCAGGGTTTGACCAGCCTCTAGACCTTTTGCTCCATGCTCTCATGCAATTTTTAGCAATGTGACCATATCTACCACATGTTGTACAGTTTATCCATGTATTGTAATCCCATATATATTGATTAACTATTCTTTTTTGTTGATAAGGAATCTTTTGACCTTTAGGCTTCCATGCTTGCTTTTTCTTTTTCTAGCATTCTTCAAATGTGTGCCCATTCATCTTGCATGTAGGATAGTATTTGTCCATGTAGGTTTCCTTCTTTGGTTGTTCTATCTTTCTCTTGCATTAATAATCCTTATGTCCTTTCTTGTTACATTTATAACAAAATCCTATGAATGTAGGTGTAGATTTAGAAATACCTTTCATTTTACCTCGACATACATTTAATGTGTGCCCTTTCTTTCCATAGTTCTTGCATGTCAGCTTTCTTGGTGTTGGATTTTTATAGACATTCTTTGGGTTTGATGATTCTCCATTTTCAGTAAAGCCTATACCATTGTTGTTGTTGACTCTTCGTTGTCCTTCAAGGAAGTCATCCATTCTTTTATTGCTTTCTTCAACCTTTCTGATAACCTCATTATGTTGTTGTTGAATTCTAACCTCATGTTTTAGCTTTTCATTTTCTTCTCTTAGTTCATCAATAATCTGTATTCTAGCAATGAGTTCCACATTTATTCTGTTTGCTTCTTGACTCATAAGAATAATCTGATTTGTGAGATCATGGTGATGCTCAGCATGTCTTTGGATTTCCATTTCCTTTTCTTGTATTTTCTCTATAATCTTCCTTCTGTCATCAATAGCAAGTGTTCTTTCTATTTTAGCTTGTCTAGCAGAACTCATCACATCAATCATTCTTACCATTTGGCTCTCTTCACCGATTTGCAGCATCTTTATTTTCTCTGTCAGATGTTGATTGATCTCCTTTAGATTTGTGATGTTCTCTTCTGATTTATCTGATGTATTACTTGCATTTGATCCTGAAGATTTAAAGAAATCTGTAATCTTTTCTTCTTGATAGTCTTTTTCATTGTTACAGGTAGTCATACCTTTTCTCTCATCCAGCATCTCTCTCATATTGATTCTAGCTTCTTTATATTGTTCATAGAACATCTGTATCTCAAGCTTTTTGCTCTCAATATTCTTATCAAGTTTGTACTTCTCCATTGTATG
This sequence comes from Thuja plicata, assembly GCA_018584345.1. Taxonomy (NCBI): domain Eukaryota; kingdom Viridiplantae; phylum Streptophyta; class Pinopsida; order Cupressales; family Cupressaceae; genus Thuja; species Thuja plicata. The sequence continues at coordinate 838,676 of MU228404.1, forward strand.
ATCTTTGCTCTTAAACCTTTAAGCTTTCCAAGAAGAGACTTATCTCTGATGCCAATTGTTGGAATTAATGGGAAGTAGTACTGAAAGGGGAGGGGTGAATCAGTACCTCTAAAACTTTTAACACCTTTCTTGATTAATTATTAGTAATCATACATTACTACATTACCAACCATTACTGTTGTTCATTCTTATGTATGTATTGTTCATTCATGATCTTTAATGGTTTGCAATATTCATAGAAACATTCATGAAAATGATAAACACATAACACAAGATATGGTATCACAGAAAACTCCTGTTAGGAAGTAAAAACTGCGGTGGAGATGGCATCCACAAAACTTCACTATCTGCAGAATGGAAGGGAGCCGATTAAGGCTTACAATTTGATCACTTCTAATGATCTACCCTGTTAGAAGTATTAAGGTGGAAACCTATTAAGATCTACTATGTTAAGAGCTTTAGCAACACTGATTTAAGTGTGCACTCAGTTATGAGATTTTATAATAAGACGGTTAAGTCTGCCTTTCTTGAAAGGATTTCATTAGTGTACTACACTTGTTAGAATGAGTACAAATGTTGATATGACTACATACAATCTATAATTGTTGATTATAGATCCATTAAAGCTCTCAGATGTATAATATCACCTTAAGTGATTGATGAATATATTTTATCTGCTTGTCGGTAGCCTCTGTTCTGTTCTTGAAACTGACTTGATTCTTTTTCTGCCCTTCTGCATAAATTCTCTATCTGGTCTTTAGTTTCTCTCTGTGGCTACTATCTTCATTGAACAACAACTATTCTCAATGGATTGAGAACCTATTTATACAAGTATTTGACCTATCTTAGAATTCACACATTAGAATGTTAACTCTTAGATCCAAGGTTTACAACTTGACCTTGAGCTTTAGTTTGCATGTTTTAAAATAGTAAAACTAATTAAAACAATAGTAAATACATTGCTTCCTCAGAACATAATGGATTTAAAAGTAAATCAAGAATCTATAAATACAACTTTAGTGATTTATCTGATGTGGAAAGTCAGATCCACTTTTTGTGGGATGTAACTGACGGTCGGTTCTTGGTCGTCGATTTGAACTTGAAGTCTATCGGTGTTCCTTTGTTTGAACTATTTGTCGGGTTCCCTTTGTCTGTTGGGTTCCTCTCTGTGTTGTTCCGTCGGGTTACACTGTTGTTACTCGTCAGGTTTCCTTTACCTTTTTGTCATCGGATAACACTTAACAGTGTTTGTCGGGTAACCTTATCATCAGGTAGTGCGGTGCCTTATCTATCGGTGTTGTGTAAACTGATGGTGCAGATCATGTTTTTCTCTAAGTATACTAATAGAAAAATATAATGCCTTCACAATATTTCCTAAGTTTTGATCATTTCATCAATTATCTTATTTAATTAAAAGAAAATAATTCCTTTTTATTAAATAAAATAATCTTATTTAATTAAAATTATTTTTAATTAAATAATCTTATCTTATTTAATTAAAATCTCTCTTAATTAAATTATATTATCTCGTTTAATTAAGTTAAATAATCTTATTTAATTTAAAGAAAATCCCTCTTTTAATTAAATAAAACCCTCACTTAAATCCCTCTTTGTTGAAAAAGGAAATACATTAAATAAAAATAAATAAAGTTCCTTTTTCTACACATCTTTCTAAGTGGTCGGTTTTTTGCCTCTTAATCATAGCCTTTGATTTTTGCCTCTTAATCTCTATCGTCCATTTCTCTTTATAAGGAAACCTCTCCTTCTCATTTGAGAATGAAGATTTTATGCTAATGTTATGCTACAGGTTTGGAGAGCAATTTTGGAGGAGAATTTGAGCACTTGAGCTTCGATATTGCAACTTTTTTCTTCTTGTCTTCTTCTTTCATGCCCCATGGCAATGTATTTAGATTAATTTTTCACTTGCATATTAGATTAGATTCATATTTCCTTTCATAGATTAATCTTGCATTTGTATTTCCTTTCATAGAATAATCATGCATTGTTATCATATAGATTAATTTCCTTTCTTGCATTGTTATCATATAGAATAGCTTTCATTTGCATGCATACTTGATGATTATGGAGACTAGCACTCTTGTTTTTCCTCTTTGAATCTCTCATTTTATGGTGTACTTGCATGGGCACAAACAAGGTCAATCTGAGGGCCTCCATTACAAACCCTTGCACTCCATGAATAGAGAGCTATGAGTCGCCATTCAAGATCTCATTCTTGAGAAATCTTAGATATAATGATTAATATAAGTGTGACACATTTTTAGCACATATTTTGGCACCCACAGTGGGGCAGAAGATTCATTTTCTATCTTTATATTTATTTTTCACAATTTTTTTTCGGATTTTTGTATTTTCTGTACTTCTATAGGGAAATTTCGCGTGACATTTTGCAGGTCTGTGGGAAAATTTTTGCTGGACTGTGCATTTCTTCACACGGCCCACTGTGTTTCTTTGTGCGGCCTATCGTAGATCTTTGCCAAGACTTTACACCAGTGATTGTTATTTCTTGTTCTGTTTCTGGCTGGCCTACGCATTTCTTCGTGTAGCTCGCTAGGAATCTTCACATGGTCTATGGTAAATCCTCGCGTGACATTCTACAACAGAGACTGGTAAAATTGTAGATTTTTATATCTTGTTTTTGTTGACCATTGACATTTCTATAATTTGGTTTTTTCTATTTTGTTGTTTGTTGTTTGTTCGGTTGACCTTTATCATTTGATCACTTTGGACTTGCGTGGATAAACAACAAAATGTTTGCATTGCTTTGGACATGAGGTATTTTTTTGCATCTCTATAATATTTGGATTTTGGAAATAAAAATGAACCTCTCGTGTTTTTAGCTTGAGTGTCTTCTTGCTTCCATATATCACATTTCCAATTGGTGCTCTAAAAATGGACCTAGATTTGCTTCCTTGCATATATGTTTCACATAGTAATTAGGCCCTATGAACACTATTTGTGGTGATCTTGAGATATTGGGCTTCATTCACTTGTCTTACATGTGAAGGTCTTCTTGATGATAGATCCCCTTGTAGGTAGGGAAGGATTTGTTATTATCTCACTTGGTTTGGTCTTCGACTTTTGACGATACTTTCTCTCTTGAGATTGGTGGTCATTGTTGTTGATATACAAACCTTGGGTGAGGTGATTTCAAATTAGTGGGTCAATTAATCTTGTTTTCTATGTCTGGGTGAGGTGAAGAGGCTAGAGGATTATGCTTTTTTCCCTTTTGGGAGAATCAGAAACTTGGAACCCTTGAATCTAAACTAAGTCCCCATGTGGTCCATATTGTGATTCTTCCTTGTTAGAGAGGGTTAACCGTAGTGGACACTCCCTTTATTGGGTAAACCATGTGGATGAAACCTCAAGTGGTAATAGTCATTTCTGCCATGGTAGCAAAAATCGCTATATAAATGTCCTTGTGGAAGAAATCTCCACAAGTGTGTTCTCTTTTTGGGTTGTCTGATCTCCTTAGCAGCTCCTAATTAATTAAATTCTCAGACTGTGTCAAAACCTCGGTGCACCGGGATTGGATTTCACCCACTTGAGATTGCAAAATTTGTAGAATCAAACCATTACTAAGAACCATAAGGCAACCAACTTTTTATTCTCTAGGACTATGTGCGTGATTGGAAAATATTTTGAGAACATACACAAGTAGAATTTTTAGGGAGTAGAAATACTGTCACTATTCTTGATCATGCACAAGGTTGCTTTGTCCCTTGCTCATTGTTTGAAGATATTTTTGAACTCCCTGATTGTTGTCTTGCGTGCCTAATTCATGAGAAAAATCTGTTAATGTATCTAGTTGGTTATTTAAAATGAAAAAAATTGAGTTCCTTGTCCTTCCTGTTAGAAACCTTGCGTGAGAACACAGTTCTTCACGTGGCCCTGTGAGTTTCTTCACGTAGTACAATGATAATCATCGCAAGATATTCTGCCAACTTGCTATCAATTTGCAGTCATCCTATCTCACCAGTTCTATTTTTCTTATGTCAGACTGCAAAACTTCACGTAATCATGTGGTAATCTTCGCACAAGCAAGAATTTTGTCGCACGTATTTGTCCTTTGTTGATATACCGGCAAGCTGTTTACTGTCAATTTTGAGCTTGTTTAACCTGTCGTCCTGTCATTTTTCAGTTTCCTTAGATGATTCTGGTCAGATTAGGCCACTTACCCCGCTATTAGAAGCTTTTTTAGCTTTGGATTCTTGCATTTTGACCTCTTGAATTAAGCAATCTTTGATTTCACAAGTGACCTTTCTTAAAGTTCGTAAGCTAGAAACCATCCTTGTTGAGAAGATAAACCTTTAGATTCTTTGATAACACACTTGGAGAGTTTTGGTAATCTCTTGTCTATTCACTTTTATATTTTCAAATCCAATCAATATAACTTGGTTAAGATCATCCTCCTGACCCATATGTGCTAGGATACTTATCCGAAATGTGGGCACCTCTGTGGTAGTGTTGGCTTACGCCTCTTGCAAATTCTATCTTATCACCTCTCTTTTTTCGACAAGTTAATGCCTTTACTATCCTAGTTTGGTACCAACGTTTCCTAGGGTCATCCTATCAGCTAGTTCCTTTTCTTTCATTCCAGTTACAACAAGATATAAAGTAAATCGAGGAAAATGACCTCAAGTGGTCTTCAACCAATTACCCTTAGTACAAACTCACAAAAAATGTAAGGGAAAAGAACCCATATTTGATCAATCAACTAGGAACCAGGTCCCAGAGATACAAGAAAGCCAAAGCAAAAGAAGGACAACCCTATTGGAAAGTGACAATGCAAGAAATTGTTATTTTGTCATTGATGTCAAACCTTAACTAGTGAGACTATTGTTATCTATTTGAGCACCATATCTATTGTTGATGAAGAAGATTAAACAAGAAGACCAAGTGAATGGTTGAGTTAATGCAAATAAAAGGGTACTTGATCAGTTGGCACTCTGGCAAAGTAATTAGTTGTTTATCTTTCTGTTAATGTTTGTAGCGTCAGTCATATGATCATTTAGAATACATATAATACTTTAATATTGACTAATAATAATATATTGCATTTGTATATATATGTGTGTGTGTGTGATATATATATATATATATATATATATATATATATAATATTGTATTATTATTAAACATATATTATGCAAACTTATATTCTTCTAATATAAAATTGATTAATGAAACAATAACAATTATAATGAATAGACATGTCTCTCCTAGTGTCTCTCTCAATATAAATACAAGAAAGATTGTTGCATTTGAAACACACAGAAAAATAGAAAGTGCTATTACATTTGCAACGATCTTAAGAATAACAACATGGTATCAGAGTAGTATGCTTTCCTATGGGCTTGTTATATTTATGAGAAATTGAGAAGGAATAAGGTCTAAAAAATGAAAAATGGGATAAAACTACCAATGCCCCTAACCTCTGCACTGGCGTGTGACAGCGCATCTGGATTCAGTAAATGGTAGCAGGCCGAGTGAAATAAGCACCACTTTGGGTGGTAAGCTCAGGATCGTTGATTGTATGGTGATCGCTCTCATGGGATGTGGAACTAGGCCGGTGATGGAGATTTCTCCCAAAACCCTCGTGCACAGAATGAAGTTCTCACTAAGGGTCGTAGAGATTTGTCACTCTTGATGCTACCCGGGGGAAATAGTTATTGCCACCAAATTCCTCTGTGTGTGCAGAGCAGTAGGCGATTACTGATGTAGGGTGAAACACACCTTAATGTCCTTTATCACCTAACATGAATGATAGAATGAAGTTGAGAAATATCTGCGATAGAAATCCAGTGACACTGAAATTGTCTCAAGGAATTTCACGGGAGATCTTAGATAATTACTATCAAACTCTTTTGCCTAGAGCGAACACAGCAGACCAAGTATAAATCTGTATGGATTCTGCATGGTGGAGATCAGAGGAACATGGATTGAAGTTCTTGAAATAATATAATAGTTATTGGAAAAATTGTTGGGTCGATTCACTTCAAAGAATTGTTTCATATCCTTTAGAGGTGCAGTTTGGGGAGATGTGTATGAGCACTTGTCTATGCTTAAGATTATTAACTAACTTATATATACGGGTGCGATCATAATCCTATGCCACGAGCCTTACCAAGGCCAATGTAACAATGAAGAAGTCTCATATTCTATCACCAGTGAAATTTGCCAACAAATATCAATGTCGATGAAGACAGGGCATTCTGCCTCTATTAATGAGTAAGATTGGCCATTACTAATAGGCATACGCATCCTCACAAAAATGACCAAAATGCAATAAAACCGCCACTACCACTAAGAAACTAATCTCGGCAAAGTGTAAACATGATCCCACGTTCAAATCTTTGCTGTGATTTCACCATGAGACGTTCAGCTACCGGAGCTTCTTTGCGCCTACTACCAACTGATATCGAGTAGAAGGCGTTGGTAAAAAAAAATACTAACAGAATTTGGAGACCGTCACCTTCACCCACTCATGAGCATACATGTACATACTCGTAATTTTTTTCTCATGGCTACTTCATAGCCTACTAGGCCAAGATCATGATGAACATTCACTAGTAATCCCAATGATCTATGGGATGATGTTGCTAAATCAACTGGATGGCACTTGGTTATATGTATTGTTACAAGACTAGGATGGAAGTTGGTTCTACTCTTATAGAAAATTTTATTTTATTATTATTATTATTTTTTTTTTTGAGAAATGCAATCTCTAATTTGTGTGAAGTTACCAGTCTTCAAAAGCCAAATCTTTGTGATCGGGATGTTGTCAAAGGTTTTATCCAGGGCATAATGACCAAGGAGAATAAAATCTCTAAAGAGAGTTCTTTATGTGATATCAATGAGTTAAGGGATGACTCAGTACAATAAGTTATGGGGAATTTTTAAAATCATATTCAAGATCCTCAGAAAATGTTTATGAGAAGGATTCATAGTTTGTCATTGAGAAAACTGATCAGCTATAGACCAAACAAGAAATGATGTAGCAATAGATTTGTACCATTTTTATTTTGTGCATGTAAACCATGCTAATATCATTAAAGCATGGTGATTTGATGTTGCTATGAAGATCAATAGACAAAGATAATCACCATTGTTAGTGTTCACCTAGTTTGGGCCAACATGGAGGCGCTGCATAGTGAAGTTGTTTCATGGAACACTATGATTGTTGGATATGCAACACATGGTTGTAATATTCTTGGGGTTTTTTTTTTTTTTGAAACCTACAAGATTGTAGAGAAAGAGCCTTACTACTTCCTTGTGGTAAAGATGAATCCCTACTACATGTCTAGCTCTATGATGTACCAACATACAGAGATAAGTATTTAATACTTGTTCCTCGAATTGTAGATTTATGTTGTAACATTGGGATAGTAAATCTTGTATCATTGGAGTTTCCTTTTGGGATAGTATAGCATTATGAACTATTTGTAATGTCTCTTTAAAATACTTTCAGGATGAATCAAGAAGCATAAGAGATTGCATTCTAGGGAGAAAGGACTTGATGCTTCCAGTCGTGGGACTAAGTTGATGTCTAAAAACACTTATTCAAAGAGGAAGAATTGACATTTAGAGGGAGTCTGATATATTAGCAGAGGCTACCTTGAATGAGAAGTTCAAGAGGTTAATGCATGTAATTGAAGCTTTAGATAGAAGCCAGATTATCATGAATGTTTGGTGTTGCCAAGCCTTGGGATAAATCCATAGTTTATTACATTCATTAATGTTGGAATTAGACAAGTACACTTATGTATAGGAAGTGCTCCTATGGATAATGTTATGATCAAAATTTCAACATGATCATGTGCCAGATGATGAGATTATCTTGAAGAAAGATATTTGTCACGATTGAGGCCATGTATGGTTCCATAACAGAGGGAGCTACTAGAGGATATCCCAAAATTATTTTTTCAAGGATATTAATCATTCTGATTTAGAAGGGTAGTCTATATCGAGATGGTTTCCCTAGTGACCAGGAAACTATAAAAGACAACGAATTGAAATTCAAAAGATGTAGTTCCATCTAGGTCATGATATTCCTAGATAAATGGATAAGTTGGATCAAAGGGAATTCAAGAATAGAGCTTGATACATACTTGTTGGTAGAAGGTTGATATTAGATTCAGAGGGAGTTTTTATAGTTCATCTAAAACCAACCTTGGATGAGGAAGTCAGGAGGTTATTGCAAGACCTTAAAATTTAAAGAAAGCATCTAGAGGATCTGATTCATTCTGATTTCCAAGGAATTTGGTCATATTGCTTTAGAGGGAGTCAACAATAAAGATGGTTTTTGCAGTCAGAGGACTATGATTATGATATTGAGTTCTATGTGTGCTGGTTGAAATGCCTTTACGCTAACTCCTATCTAACTTGGGTTTCACAAAGAGTGATGCAAACTATATAAAAGATATAGTGCATAAGTATGTTATTCAAGGTACATTATCACTACATAACAGATTGTTGATATTCTCACCAAGTCTCTGGCTAGAGAGAAGGTTGTACACTTTTGAGATAAACTTGGTATGTTGGAGA
>MU228404.1:889086-905880 GCA_018584345.1 Thuja plicata
TTAAATGTGAAAAGTTTTTTAAAGTAAATTAAAGCCTCGATATCTCTAGGAATTCTTTATATATATTATATAATATATAATATATATAGCTAGTAGCATTGGGAGGGGCAAGTCCTAAGAATTAAATTACATAATTTACTATATTTTATAATTTAATTTACCGTTTAGGTTAGTGTTCAATTTTGTTTACTATTCAATTGGTGTTAGGGTTAGCATTCAATTTGGTTTAGTGTATAGTATTATTCAATTAGGTTTAGGGATATGGTTTAATTTTATTTTTAGGTTACAATATATATGATTGAATTAATTTTAATTGAGCTATGTACCATAATTAAATTATAACCCTAACCTTAAATTAATAATAACTCTAACTAAAATTAATACCAAACCCAAATTAAACCCTAACATTAAATAAAACTAAGCACTAATCCTTCCTCTTGTGAGAACCATAACTCTAACTAAACTCTAATTGAAACATAACCCTAATCAAACTCTAACCCTTATTTTGAACCATATTTGGTATAGTGTTGAAGTAGGTTCAGGGTTTGGTTATGGGTAGGGTTTGGGTTCAATTTGGTTTAGTATAAGGGTTAGGGTTTCTTTTTTTGGATTCAATTTTCTTCAGGGTTTGTGTTTAGTTTAGTATTCAATTAGTTTTATGGTTAGTAGTTCACTTTGGTTTTAGGTTAGGGTTCAATTTAGTTTATTTTTAAGTTTAGTTAAGCTTAGTGCTAAATTTGGTTAAAGTTTTAGCGTAGAGATTAGATATAAAATTGAAGTTAGAGTTGGGATTACAAAAACTACTACTAATTTATATTCATAAGGTTTAGGGTTTGATTTTATTGAGTATTTGATTTATGGGTAGTTTTCAATTTGTTATAGGTCTCTCTCTCTCTCTCTCTCTCTCTCTCTCTCTCTCTCTCTCTCTCTCTCTCTCTCCTCCCCAAAATGCCCTGCAAGACTGCCATAATGCTTCTCTTTGACAATATTTTCCCTCATAGAACTTTTAGGGACACAAATTAACCCTCCTTTGAACAAAAGACCATCTTGGACTAGAAATTCAAAAAAATCTGTGTGATAACTTTCAGTCATGTCTATGCAAACCTTATAAACTTCCTTGAATTCTTCATCATCTGCATACATATCCTTCATAGCTGAGACCCCTACACTTTCTAATTTCATATTTTGAACTGTTAAATTCCTCCTACTTAAAGCATCAACAACCTTATTAACAATGTCCTTTTTATGCTTAATAGTGAAAGTATAGGATTGCAAAAATTCCATCCACTTAACATGTCTATTATGAAGCTTCTCTTTCCTATTAAAGAAACTAAGTGTCTGATTATCTCTGAAGACAATAAATTCTTGAGACAACAAGTAGTAGAACCATTTTCTCAAATATTGAACCATAGCATACATTTTAAGGTCATAGGTGGAGTACTTTTGTTTGGCTTCATTCAGTTTTTCATTGAAGAAAGCAACTGGTCTTCCATCTTGACTAAGTAAATCCCCTATATCCATGTTACTTGTATCACATTCCACCATAAAAACCTTATGAAAATTAGGTAAGACAAGGACTGGTTGTTCTGCAATTTTCTTCTTTAGGACTTCAAAGGAATCATTAGTTTCTCTAGGCCACACAAAGATACATTTCCTACCACCTTTGATTGTGTTGATTATAAGAGCACAAACATGACCACTGAAATTTCTTATAAAAATCCTATAAAAATTGCATAAACCATGAAAATGTTTTACCTATGATGCTAAAGTAGGTGGTGGCCAATTAAGGATGGCTTCTACCTTTGTTGGATCCATTTTCAAACTGTCTTTGGATATCACAAATCCCAAGAACACTAGTTCTTCCTACAAAAATGAACACTTATCAAGATTGATCTTTAAAATTTCTTCATGGAGTTTCTTAAGGACAAAATCAATATGATGGAGATTCTCTTCCATGTTGCTGCTAAAAATCAGTATGTCATCCAAATAAACCACAACAAATTTGTGAAGAAAAGGCTTCAAAAATTCATTCATCAAGCACATAAATGTGCTTGGGGAATTAGATAATCCAAAAGGTATGACTACCCACTCAAATAAGCCCTCATTAGTCTTAAATGTTGACTTCCATTCATCCCCCTCTCTGGTCCTTGTCTGATGGTAACCACTTTTTAGATCAATTTTGGATTAGCACTTAGCCCCTCCTAAGCAATCCAGAAGGTCCTCCATTCTTGGCATTGGGAACCTGTATCTAATAGTTATCCTATTTATGGCCCTAGAGTCAGTGCATAATCTCCAAGTTGTCTCCCTTTTAGGTGAAAGTACTGCAAGTATAGAAAAGGGACTTATGCTCTTCCTAATGAACCCTTTCTCCAAAATACTTTGTATTTGTCTAGCCACTTCTGCATTTTGTTCTTGTGTGAGTTTATGAGAATCCTTGTTAGGTAAGGTAGCCCTTGGTATCAAGTCAATACAATGATTGATTTCCCTCTTAGGTGGTAGAGATTTATTACTATTGTCTTCTATGATTTCCTTGTACTTATATAATAATTCAGCTAACTCCTTTGGTCCAACACTCCTTAGGGTCTCCTGACATGGTTTATCTATTCTTTGAACATTCTCCTTATATTTGACTAAAACAAAAAGGCATGGCATCTTCTCTTCCTTGAGGAATTTTAGAAATTCCTTTTCTCCTACCATCATGACTCTACCAGTTAAGGTTTTCTCCTTAGGCTCTTCTGGCAAAGGTGTCATTGTGTAGTTTTCCCCACCCTTGGTTAAAGTGAACACATTAGTTTTTCCATCATGTTGAGCATTGGTTTCATGTTTCCAAGGCCTCCCTCAAAGGAGATGACAAGCATCCATGGTTACTATATCACACATCACCTTATCCTTGTATTCCCCAATTTGAAAATGAACCAAATATTGTTCATTGATTAAATTTTGTTGTTCTTTACTTAACCAAGAAACTTTATAAGGAGTGGGGTGTGGTATTATTTTCAATCCTATTTTATTCACCATTTCAATTGAATCCAAATTCTCAGTTGAGCCATAGTATACTATTACCTTGCATACCTTTCCCTTGACTTTGCATGTAGTCTTGAAGATAGACTTTCTTTGAGGAGGTTCCTTGTTGATTGGCATCAAAAGAGACCTGTTGAACATCAGGCACTCTCCACTCTCTGAATCAGCATGGTTGGAAGAATTGGTGGTATGGTAGGATGTAGTGATTTGATAATCCTCTTCATGAGTTAACTGCACTCTTCTTTCTCCATGATTGTTTGCACCAGCCTTCTCTGGACACCTAAATGATTGGTGACCTACTTGGTTGCAAGAAAAACATCTCCTAGTGAATACATTAGATCCCCTTCCCCCCAAATCTGCCTCTATTGTTTGATCTCCTACCTCTAAAGGTACCCTTGTTTCTTGATTCGGTCTCTGCAATCTGACTGTTAGTCTCTCCTTCATTTCTAGGAAAGGATCCTCTATTGTTGTTCACCTACCACTTCCTCTAAAAGCATTGTCTCTTTCTTTATTATTATGTTCCCCTTTTCTCTTTTGCTTCTCTTCAATCTTAAGAGAAATCTGAAAGCACTTATGCATAGAATCCAATGTAACCAAGGTAAGCTCATCTTGTATGCTATACTTAAGACCATTTATATACCTAGCAAGTTTATGCTTTTTTCACTTTCATACATCTTTGCTTTAAGAGTTAGATTATGAAATTATTGGGTATAAGCACTTACATCTAGGTCTTTTTGTTTTAGATTTTGTAGCTTCTTGTAGGGCATTACCTCATAGTCCTGAGGGACAAATTGATTTTTTATTTTAGTCATCATCCTCTTCCATGTGGTGATGGATTTATTGCCTTCTTCAATCCTCTCATTTTGGAGGAATTTCGACCAACTCAAATCTGGTCCTTTCAATCTGGACTTTTCTATCTTTATCCTCTAATTTGTAGGTATATCTTCACATTCAAAATTAGTCACAAGATCCTCTCACTAATCCATGAATTCATCAGGATCTAACTTGCCATACAACATAGGTAGAACCGCTCTATCCTTCTTTCCTACTCTTTCTAGGGATACAAGGATATCCCTCTAGTCTTGAGTCACATAGCCTTGTTCGGGATGTCTCTCATCCTCTTCTTCTTCTTCTAACTCTTTGTTCTCTTGTCTATGTACTTGTCATTTTAGTTTCTCTAGTTCCCTCTTCATGGTTCTATTCTCTTCTCTGACTGCTCTTCTCTCAGCCATCTGCACCTTTACTATCCTGGCTAGTTCCACATTAGTCATCCTCAAAGGGATTTCCCTGTCTCCTATTGGGATAATGGAGAGGTGTGTACTGAGAGGGGAGGGGTGAATCAATATCCTTATAAATAATCTAATCTTTGTAACCAAATGTTCTGTAATAACCAACTGAGTAGAATGCATACACCAAACATATAGTATCATTATTGAAATGTAAATACATGTAAAGTAAACAATACATATACATGAAATTAAGTACTCATGAAACTAGTATTTTGGTATCGCAGAAAACCCCTATTAGAAGGTAAAAACTGTGGTGGGGATGAGACCCACAAAACTTCACTACTACAATAAATAAAGTAGCTTGTTAAAGCTTACAAAGAATGATCATTTCTTATGATATTACTGTTGGAAAGTGATCACTTTTGTATTTTATGAATCACTTTTTGGTTGTCATTTATGGCAACACATCTGGCATATTGATCGATTGAATGGGAGTTAAGTTTTGGTGATTCGGTTCTAAAATTGACTAAGTATAGAAGCATAAATACAGAGGTATTTTGGGTATCGAAGATTGAGATTGATGATTTCTCACGTGAGATCGATGATTTATCATGTGAGATCGATGATTTTTCACATGCGATCTTAGAGGAAGATACTATGGGGGATGTATGACCTACATCTAAGATCGATTTGATTTTGGTGACGAGTGCAGAGAGTTAGAGAGATTTGAAGACAAACAACAATAGAAGAACAATGAAACAGAGCAGTTAGATAACAACGATGATTTGGGGAGTATGACGTGGACTCCTAGAAAGCTAAGTTGGATTGTGACTATGTATAATCTATATTTTGGTTATGTAAGAGTGACAACTTTGTATTTTCTCTTTGCATTATTAATTATATTTTGCATTGAGAGCCAACTTTGTAATATTGGTTAAGAGAGCCAACTTGGTAATAAGAAATATATATATATATATATATATATATATATATATATATATGAAGACTTTTTGTAAAGTGAAGAGATATGGGAGATTGATGAGCGAATATATGTGTATGTGTGAATGGCAGAGAAGAGGATGAAAGAGATCATTGGAGAACTATGACTGGAACCATCTAAGAATTGAAGATGCTTGTTTATTTTCATTATTGAAGAACACTTTGTAACATAAGTTTTTTTGTAAGAGTTATAAGCTCAGTTCGCCCCTAATAGGGTGTTGTATACCTTTAACAAGGTTGTATTCCTCTAACAAGGAATTGTACTATGTAATATTCATCTCCTAAAATGGTTAGGTCTCCTAAAATGGACATTATACTTTAGATCATGCTTGTGGGTACCAGCCCCACCGGGGTTTTCCCTTGGCCAGGGTTTCCTTGACAATGAATAATGGTGTTATGAGTTCTGTGCTATTTGTTTATGCTCTTTTCATTTCAGCAAGTTTATGGTTTATGTGGAATTGGTTTAAAGTTTATTTTAAGTGTTGTAATACTTATTCACCCCCCCCCCCCCTCCCCTCTTAGTATTACTTAATCCTAACAATTGGTATCAAAGCTTTTGGCCCTTGGAGAGAAAGTTTAACAGCTTAAGGGAGAACATAATGGATTCAGATAATTTGCAAGAGAACTTTGAAGCTACACTTGAAGACCTTGATAAAGAAAAAGAAGAAAATGGTGACTTGAGATTTAAATTAAGGAGAGTTGATGGATTCATTAAGAAACTTAAAGACTATCTTGAACTTTCCAAAAATTTGAGACAAGATCTTATGGTTCAGATAAAAGAAGATTCAGATAATGATAATTCAGATCAGATAAAGAAACTTGAAGCTTGAGAATGACACCTTGAAGCTTGAGAATGAAGCAATGGCTAAAGAGATTCAACATGGAAAAGATGCTAAGATCAAGATTGAAGATTATTTGAAAAATGCAAATGTTCTGATGAAACAAATGAAGAATGCGGATGACCATTACAAGAACAAGTATCTAGAATTGGAGAAATACAATCAGATCATAAAGGGTGAACTTGTTGAGACAAATAAACACATTGAGAAACTTCACATGAGAAATGACTTGATTGATGAACAAAGAGAAAGATAGAAACCTAAAGGAGATATGTCTGGTATTGGTGTCAATGAATCTGAATGTTCCAAGAATCAAGAAGAGAAACTAGATGCAAAGATTGTTGTAGAAAAACCTACTCTTGAAGACCTAAAGAACATATCAGACCTTTTAGAGGCAGATGTTTTGGTTGTAACAAGTTTGGACACATGAAAAGAGATTGCAGAGGTAATGCCCCTTTCAAAACTTCTTCTAGTTATTGTTTTAACTATAATTCATATGGGCACAAGAAGACAGAATGCAGGAAACCTGATCAGACTAGATACAGACAAGACAACAATAGAGGAGAATCAATAGTTAAGATCACATGCTACAAATGCAACAACCTTGGACACATTGCAAGGAATTGTAAATTTCAAGTTAATCAAGACAAAAGACCTTGTATATGTTAAAAGTGAAACAATCTAGGTCATATAGCGAAGTTTTGCAGGTATAATGGAGTAAATAACATAAGAGTATCACCTCCTTTGAATACAAAGAATAATGATAATGATACTGGTAAAATTATTGTAGAACTCAAGAGTGATTTTGACATTTTTTCAAGAAAGAAAAAAATAAGAACAGTGGTACGATATGGAAAATCAAAGAGACAAGTGAGATATTGGTTCAAGGAGAGACAGTAGATGCTATTGGATCTTTGTCTGATGCTAGCAAAGTAGAATCGACCTAATTGGTTGAGTGTGGCCTTAGGGGGAGCATCGGATGAGCACAACAGAATATATCCAACCGCTGATTATGTGGATTAAGCTCTAACGAGCTTAGGTATGATATTGGCCAACATCATGGAACGTATATCTAAGAGCGCAACATCAGACGATGCATATATTATGATTGCGAGATTTATGACTGACTGGATAGTATTGGGTAATGTGATTTTTTAACACTTAATGATGTATAAAGCACCTAATGTTTATCTATTTCCTTACCATTTGACAAGCAGTGACCTAAGGAGATTAGAGAGTAGAGAGATTTAGACTATCCAGCAACTACCTTGTGTGATTGATCAAAGAGAATACTCAAAATTTAGCGTGTAAAAGGTATTTACACCATTTACATCTATAGAAGCTATGGATGCACCTTTGATATATGATGTTGTGGATATACCTAGGTATAAATTCAATAAACATCCTTTTAATTCATGTGAAGACGACCGTGAAGGAGAATTTTCCCAGACACCGCATGACATCTTGCATGTAGAAGGCATTAGGGCATATATTAATTCCAAGTATGACATATTGGGTGTTAATGAAATTTCTACTAAGATGGAGTACATGACAGATAATGGAAAAATGAGAGATGAGTTCATACATGTAGATTAGTTAAACATCAGGAAAATTATGGAATTATATGAATTCAACAAATAGGAATGGTTTAAAATATTGTTGAGCAGAGTTCATGATCAATTTATCTGGATAGGTGAACAACCTGTGAATATTTATAGTCAACTAATACATGTTATCACCAAATTAGATAATAATAGAGTCATTCATGTGGCAGAGAAGCATATAAAGAAGAAATTTAAAACCCTAACACACTCAAAATGGGATAGACAAGTTATGACAGTGAATGACATTTATCTACAAGATGTGAGATTGATTTCGATGATACTTGGTTACAAATTTTACTATAGTAGTAGACCTAATTCAGTATCTGTAGGAGTAATTATGATGGCTTATAGAACGGTGAAAGAAAATACTAAGTATAACCTATGCAAAGTATTGGCACAATAATTTTTGGAGAATGTCAAGTTGATAAAGAAAGACAAGTCCAAAACCTTCAGATTTGGTTCACTACTAGTCCACATGTACATTCACATTGAGCACAGATTTCCAAGCATGCACCCTAGTGGCTGGAGAAAAGGGATACCTACTGGTATTCATATTTCTGAGAGCTACCGAAGATAGAATAGCACATGGGTTGATGGAGAACTATTTGAAATTATTAAGATTCTTCGGAGGTAGATGAAAGAGAGATATAGGATTCCTGAAGGCTTAGTTGAAAATATAAGGACACAATATGTTTTATGGTTGAGATAGACTCTGTGTGTTTTAAAGTAGTTATACCGAGGAAGAAATGGTGTTATCCTATGGGATATGAGGTGAGTTTAGAAGTCCTAACTATGCATATCAAACATGTTCTGGCATCTAATGTAGATACATCTAAGAAGAGATGGTGTACTTATGAAGAAAAAATAGCTAAAGTAAGAGAAGATCATACCAGAGGCTTGAGGAAAAGGAAAGTAGACAGCGTTATTCATCAATGTGGTGTTAAGGCAAGATTGACTGAGGAAGAATTGAAGGAAGTAAAGAAGAAGTTAGCGTAATGTTCTTCTAGATTGGCAAGTACTGCTACTACAGCCCTTCCACATCCTGAAGTTGTGATAGTAGATACTCCACCTTATACTATTATTGATTTTACCACCCCTTCATCACCACTAAAGACATCACAAGAAAAGGTAGTTAAGATTGTACCTTAGAGAAGCACTAGATCCAACAAACCAGATTCACCACCTAAAGTACAGAGGACTGAGAGAGAAGAGAAGAAAGATGAAAGTGACAGACATGTATGGAAACAAGACTTGAAAATGATTGAGAAGAGAGCTATTGATAAAGGGAAGCTAGTTTCTATAAAAAAAAAATACTATGACACATATGAAGAAACTGATAAACTTATGATTGAAGATATTGTAGTAAATAACTTACTTGTTTCCAACAAAAATATATTAGAGATAGAGGGAAGTGTACCTGAAGAGTTGCACGGCAGACTGGAAATAAGAAAACAACTAGCACATATTGAAGATGAGACTATCAGAAATCAAGCAATTGATAACATGTTACCTATGATTTCTATGCAAGAGAGAGATAGAATATTTGGTGAACTGGAACCTTTATTGAGGACCAAGGAAAGGTTAGTAAAGATTATGGAAAGAAAGTATGATAAAATTACTGAAGAGACTCAGAGAGAATTAGATCAGATACTAATGAATACTATGTCTAAGAAGACTCCACCTCCTAAACCTACAATGCCTACACCTTTAAGAATGGGAGAGAGTTCCAAAATAGTTGAGGCAAGTGTTGAGAAGAGCGAAGATGATATGCAACCATATTTCTATGTTTCTGGTGTACCTGTAACTCTTGACACTTCACATAATGACAAGGATCCATTTGAAGGAAACATTGACAATACAGTGGTTGTGGATGAAGAGCAGAAAGAGGAAGAAAAGAGAGAGGAAGAACATAAGGAAATGGAGCACAAATAAGAAGAAGAAAAATTTGAATTCAAAACTGAAATTGACACATCTTCTATCTTATTGTTGGCAAGTAAAGACAAACCTATTAATGTTGATGTTGATTACATGGATGAGGACGAGTTGGTGAGTCTAGCTTTCACCGCACTCACTAAAGCAAAGGAGAGATCTGAGCAGAAAAGTGACAAGAAAACTAAAGTAATGTATAGAGAAATCAATACTGTGAACAAAATTCTTCCAGTACCTATTGTTTTCCAAAGCAGAGATGATGTAGAAAACTTGAAGTTAGCACTTGAAAATTTTGATGATCACTATGAGACTCTACTGAAGATCGCAGAAGAAAAGGTAGAGAAGACCTACTTGGAGAAGAAACTGATGGAAGTTTTCTAGTCTATTTCATGGGACTTGGGCATTCTAAAATCTATTACAGCAAAAGCTAAGATTTGTGTTGCATGTGGCAGGATACTATTCAGTTATTACATGAACCCAATCAAACATGTTCAGAACATTGAAGACATTATTGATAAGGACAGGGAAACCTTGAACGCTATGGTAGACATTTGTGAGACCTCCTCACAATTGGTAATGGAAATGGACAAGGAGGAAACAAGGGTTTTGGATAAGATGAATGTGTTGGATATAGTGAAAGGGAGATTCATGTCAAGATTTTGCTTGTTGAAGAGTTTAATCACTCCTAAACTATCAATTCTTGAAGTACATTTATCAGATATGGAGAAGATAGTAGAATCACTAAAAAACTCTATGCCTAAAAAGTTGAAAGCAGTAGAGATATCATCATATGCACTGAATGGACTAATTCATGTTAGTCAACTATTGGTTGAATCATGGAGCACAGAAGTGAAGATATTGGAAGATTATTTTCAAGATATTCTAAAAATGGTGAGCAAGCACTAGTATTAATTTTTATTCACCTTTGTCATTGGTATCAAAGGGGGAGAAGAGAAGAAGAAATGAATAGAATAAAAATGTATAAGGGAGAAGAAAGAAGCATAATAGAAGAGGAAAAGAGGAGAGACATTTTTTGTGTTGGAACACTTAGTCATTTTTTGTTAAGTTTTTAAATCAATGCCAAATGGAGATATTGTTGGAAAGTGATCAATTTTGTATGTTATGAATCAATTTTTGGTTGTTATTTATGGAAACACATCTGGCATATTGATCGATTGAATAGAAGTTAAGTTTTGGTGATTCAATTCTGAAATCGACTAAGTACAGAAGCAGAAATACAGAGGTATTTTGGGTATCGAAGATCAAGAGCGATGAGTTATCATGTACAATCTTAGAGGAAGATACTATGAGGGATTTATGACCTACAACTAAGATCTATTTGATTTTGGTGATGAGTGCAGAGAGTTAGAGATATTTGAAGACATCGACAACAACAGAACAATGAAATGGAGCAGTTGGATAACAAAGATGATTTGGGGAGTATGACGTGGACTCCTGGAAAAATAAGTTGGCTTATGATTGTGGATAATCTATATTTTGGTTATTTAAGATCATTGACTTTGTATTTTCTCTTTGCATTATTAATTCTATTTTGTTGAGAGTCGACTGTGTAATATTGGTTAAGAGAGCCGACTTGGTAATAAGAAATACATATATATATTGTTGACCTTATGGAAAGACATATTGTCAATTAGTGTCAAAACACTTAAGTAATTCAGTGTTTCCCGAGTATTTAGTATTGCCTGAGTATACAGTATCGCCTGAGTGTTTAGCATCACCTAAGTATTCAGCATCACCCGAGTGATATTTTATCACCGAGTAGTCTTCTAGACCCGAGTGACAATTTGAAGTTGGCTTTGCATATATTGCTAAATATAATTTTGTTTATTACAAGCTGACTTACAGAGTTATATGTTGGATAAAGATATATACGAAAGATAGATTTTTTTATCCAAAAAGAAGAAGAATGAGAAGATAATGATTACGATAATGGCAGTTTGATTTAAGTACAGAAGTATTCAGGATAGCAGATTCTCATCTATCACATTCAGGTGATCAGTTATATTCAAAGGATCTTATTCAACAATCATAATTGAATAGATCAGATCATCAACTGGTTCATTCTCACAGGTGGATCAGCAAAATCCTTTAACAAGGTGGACCTAACAGTCCTTTCTTTAAATCTCTTAACAGGGTTGCATTACTTATAGTATTATACAAAATCCTTCAACAAGGTGGACTTGATAGTCCTTTCTATGCTTCTAATAGGGCAGACCATCAGAAGTGGTCATTGTAAGCTCTAACAAGCTAAATTTATACTGCAGTACTAAATCTTGTGGGTATCATCACCATCCCAGTTTTACTTTCTTTTGGAAGGTTTATGGGTAACCAAATATTGTGTTATGTGTTTTGTATGATTATTTACTTTCAAGTTATATGCATGCAAACAAATGAATTAATCTAATTATGGATTAAAAGGATTAAGTTTTATTCGTTCTTGATTCACCCCCCCCCCCTCTCATTCACTGAGCACATCATATAATTCCAATATATATATATATATATATATATATATATATATATATATATATTTGTAAAGTGAAGAGATATGGGAGATTGACATGAGCGAATATATGTGTATGTGCAAATGGCAGAGCAAAGGATGATGAAGATCATTGGAGAACTATGATTGGAACCATCTAAGCATTTAAGATGCTTGTTTATGTTCATTATTGAAGAACACTTTGTAACAAAAGTTTTGTTGTAAGAGCTGTAAACTTAATGGGCCCCTAAAAAGGTGTTGTATACCTTTAACAGGTTTGTATTCCTCTAACAAGGAATTGTACTATATAATATTCAGCTCCTAACAGGGCTAGGTCTCCTAACAGGGACATTATACTTCAGTGCATGCTTGTGGGTACCATCCCCACCGGGGTTTTCCCTTGGCTAGGGTTTCCTCGATAAAAAATAAAGGTGTTATGAGTTCTGTGTTGTTTTTTATGCTCTTTTCATTTTAGCAAGTTTATGGTTTATGTGGAATTGGTTTAAAGTTTATTTTAAGTGTTGTAATACTGAGTCACCCCCCCCCCCTCTCAATATTACTTAATTCTAACACTTACCCTGTTAGGAGTAACAATGAGATCGATTAGATCTACCTCGTGAGAGGATTTTGCAACACAAAGTATGTGTGCACTCAGTTAAGAGATTTACAAAAAGACGGTTAAGTCTACTCTGATAAGAGATTTTGGGGTCTATTACAATTGTTAGAGAGTAAAAGAAATGTGATATGAACATATTCAATCTAAATATTTCTGATACAGATCCTTTAAGTGCATACAAATTATATCACCTCAATGTGAATGATAATACCTTCTGCTTGGTAGCCTTGCCTCTATTCTGAAAAAATTGATTACTACAATGTAGTCTCTATCCTTAAAACCCTTGTCTAATCTCTGATGTCTGTAATATGGTGGCTACTTGATCATTGCTTGATCAACATACATAACAAAATGACATCTACACATCATATATATCAAACTCTATGACCTAATTAGGGCTTTACAATAATATCCCTAACCTAAGTTCAACAGTGTACATAATTTAACTTGATCATCAAAACATAGGGGATATAAAAAATTAATGTTGTAAATCCGTAATTAATGTTCTCCTCGATCTTTGTAAACCGTTATCTAGGTTGGCAATTTTTTTTTACCTAGAATGATGTGCCATAACAAACTTTTATGTGGCCTCTGGTCCACTCAGTTAATGTTGTCTCTCATTGCTTGGCGTAGTCTGTGTATCTTGGTTATACTATTGTTTTTTTTTACTGTGTGTCTCAATGTAGCCTTACTGCTTAGTAAAGTCTATCTGCTCGGTAATCACTACACTCGGTTAACTCTGTGTGTGATCAGTTCTCTCAGTTAACTCTGTACTCTAGTGATTATACCGATTGTCCTATTTGTGACTCTATTATCGACTGTCCATTTGAGTGCTTGAATACTAATGACAACTTCAATGCTCATTTGGAGTAACATTCTCCCCCTTTGGCATTAGTATCAAAAACTTATCATTTACAAAATAGTATACATAGTGACTCCCCCTTTGTACACATATGAAGAAACTGATAAACTTATGATTGAAGATATTGTAGTAAATCACTTACTTGTTTTCAAGAAAAATCTATTACAGATAGAGGGAAATGTACCTAAAGAGTTGTATGGCAAACTAGAAATAAGAAAACAACTAGCACATATTGAAGATGAGACTATCAGAAATCAGGCAATTGAAAACATGTTACCTATGATTTCTATGCAAGAGATAGATAGAATATTTGGTGAACTGGAACCTTTATTGAGGACCAAGGAAAGGTTAGTAAAGATTATGGAAAGAAAGTATGATGAAATTACTGAAGAGACTCAGAGAGCATTAGATCATATACTAATGAATACAATGCCCGAGAAGACTCTACCTCCTAAACCTACAATGCCTACACCTTTAGGAATGGGAGAGAGTTCCAAAATAGATGAGGCAAGTGTTGAGAAGAGAGAAGATGATATGCAAACATATTTCTATGTTTCTGGTGTACCTGTGACTCTTGACACTTCACATGATGACAAGGATCCATTTGAAGGAAACATTGACAATACAGTGGTTGTGGATGAAGAACAGAAAGAGGAAGAAAAGAGAGGAAGAACAGAAGGAAATGGAGCAGAAATAAGATGAAGCAAAATTTGAAGTCAAAACTAAAATTGACACATCTTCTATCTTATTGTTGGCAAGTAAAGACAAACCTATTGATGTTGATGTTGATGTTGATTACATGGATGAGGATGAGTTGGTGAGTCTAGATATCACTGCACTCACTAAAGCAAAGGAGAGATCTGAGTAGAAAATTGACAAGAAAACTAAATTAATGTATAGAGAAATCAATACTGTCAACAAATTTCTTCCAGTACCTATTGTTTTCCAAAGCAGAGATGATGTAGAAAACTTGAAGTTAGCACTTGACAATTTTGATGATCACTATGAGACTCTAGTGAAGATTGCAGAAGAAAAGGCAGAGAAGACCTACTTGGAGAAGAAACTGATGGAAGTTTTCTAGTCTATTTCATGGGACTTGCGCATTCTGAAATCTATTACAGCAAAAGCTACGAGTTGTGTTGCACATGGCAGCATACTATTTAGTTATTGAATGAACCTAATCAGACATGTTCAGAACATTGAAGACATTATTGATAAGGATAGGGAAACCTTGAACACTATGGTGGATAGTTTTGAGACCTCCTCACAATTGGTAATGGAAATGGACAAAGAGGAAACAAGGATTTTGGATAAGATGAATGTGTTGGATATAGTGAAAGGGAGATTCATGTCAAAATTTTGCTTGTTGAAGAGTTTAATCACTCCTAAAATATCAATTCTTGAAGTACATTTATAAGATATAGAGAAGACGGTAGAATCACTAACAAACTCCATGCTTAAAAATTTGAAAGCAGCAGAGACATCATCATATGCACTGAATGGACTAATTCATGTTAGTCAACTATTGGTTGAATCATGGAGCGCAGAAGTGAAGATCTTGGAAGATTATTTTCAAGATATTCTTAAAATGGTGAGAAAGCACTAGTATTACTTTTTATGCACCTTTGTCATTGGTATCAAAGGGGGAGAAGAGAAGAAAAAATGAAGAGAGAATAAAAATGTATAAGGGAGAAGAGAGAAGCATAATAGAAGAGGAAAAGAGGAGAGACAGTTTTTGTATTGGAACACAATCATTTTTTGTTAAGTTTTTAAATCAATGCCAAAGGGAGATATTGTTGGCAAGTGATCAATTTTGTATGTTATGAATAAATTTTTGGTTGTTGTTTATGGAAACACATCTGGCATATTGATCGATTGAATAGAAGTTAAGTTTTGGTAATTCAATTCTGAAATTGACTAAGTACAGAAGCATAAATACAGAGGTATTTTGGGTATCAAAGATCAAGAGCGATGATTTATCAAGTGCAATCTTAGAGGAAGATACTATGGGGGATTTATGACCTACATCTAAGATCTATTTGATTTTGGTGACGAGTGCAGAGAGTTAGAGATATTTGAAGACAAGCGACAACAACAGAACAATAAAACAGAGCAGTTGGATAACAAAGATGATTTGGGGAGTATGATGTGGACTCCTGGAAAGATAATTTGGATTATGATTGTGGATAATCTATATTTTGGTTATGTAAGATCATTGACTTTGTATTTTCTCTTTGCATTATTAATTCTATTTTGCAGAGAGTCAACTGTGTAATATTGGCTAAGAGAGTCGACTTGGTAATAAGAAAGATATATATATATATTGTAGACCTTATGGCTAGACATATTGTCAATTAGTGTCAAAACACTGAAGTCATTCAGTGTTGCCCGAGTATTCAGTGTTGCCTGAGTATACAGTATCACCCGAGTGTTCAACATCGTCTGAGTGTTTAGCATCACCCGAGTATTCAGCATCGCCCAAGTGATATTTTATCACCGAGTAGTCTTTTGGACCCGAGTGAAAATTTGAAGTTGGCTTTGCATATATTGTTAAATATAATTTTGTTTATTGCAAGCCAACTTACAGAGTTATATGTTGGATAAAGATATATATGAAAGATAGATTGTTTTATCCAAGAAGAAGAAGAATGAGAAGATAATGATTATGATAATGGCAGTTTGCTTTAAGTACAGAAGTATTCAGGATAGTAGAGTCTCATCTATCACATTCAGGTGATCAGTTATATTTAAAGGATCTTATTCAACAATCATAATTGCATAGAGAAGATCATCAACTGGTTCATTCTCACAGGTGGATCAGCAAAATCCTTTAACAAGGTGGACCTAACATTCCTTTCTTTAAATCTCTTAACAGAGTTGCATTACTTATTGTATTGTACAAACTACTTCAACAAGGTGGACTTGATAGTCCTTTCTATGCTTCTAATAGGGCAGACCATCAGAAGTGGTCATTTTAAGCTCTAACAGGCTAAATTTATATTGCAATACTAAATCTTGTGGGTATCATCCACACCCCAGTTTTACTTTCTTTTGGAAGGTTTCTGGGTAACCAAATATTGTGTTATGTGTTTTGTATGATTCTTTACTTTCAAGTTATATGCATGCAAATAGATGAATTAATCTAATTATGGATTAAAAGGATTAAGTTTTCTTCATTCCTGATTCACCCCC
>MU228404.1:960283-986042 GCA_018584345.1 Thuja plicata
ACTTGTGTTTTCTATATTCTTGAGTTTTGTATTAGGTGGACTAAGTTGAATGCAATCTTGTCCAACCAGTGTGTTGTGTCCTGGTTGCTTTCTACTATGAAGTTTCTTATACAATCAAGGGCTTGTCTTCTATAGTCATACAACTAATACCTAAAATAAAATTGGTCTTCCTAGACTAGGTGTGTTGTAGGACCCTAAAGGGCTTGTTTTGAGGGGGTTGAATTATAAGATTTGGTTGATAATAATTTACTTGTGATATTTCTATCAAGATTCACTTGTGTAGTTTTTTAGTCAAACTCATTGACCCATGTTTATATATGTGTGTATATATATATACATATGTGTATATATACACATGTGTATATATACACATGTGTATATATATACATACATGTATACACACACATATACAATATATACATGTATGTATATATATACATGAGTGTATATACATACATATGTGTATGTGTATATATATACACAAATGTGTGTGTATATGTGTATATGTATGTATACACACATGTGTGTGTATGTATATATACATATGTGTATATATGTGTATACATACATATACATGTGTGTGTGTGTGTGTGTGTGTGTGTGTGTGTTTGGCAACAATAATTATATATGTGTATGTGTGTGGCAACAGTAATTTATTTTGGTATGACAGAGAAGTAGGAGAACAAGCATTGTATGGACTATGACAACAATATATTATGAGAGTCATATACCCTCTGCACTTCAAAATAGAGATATGTTATAAGATTAGTGTCATACTTTACTATTATTCCTTGTTATTATGAATCCTTTATAACCTCAAATGACTACTCTTTTTTTTGTAACTGATCTTGTCTTCATTTGCATGTACTCTCTTTTAGGAACTTAGATCTTGACATTATTTTGATCTTTTATTGTTTCTTGTACTTGCATGGATAAAAACAATAGTTGTATTTCCTTTCCTACTTTATCCAGATTGTCAACGAATATTTTTCTACTTGGGGATTTTGTGAATTATATTTCTACACTAGTGACTAAATTTCTTATTTAGAAACTTATGATTATATTATATTTGTGGCCTTTCATTGTCTATGTAATATAATGTGTTTTTTTTTTCTTTTTGCACAAATGTGTTGATAAACTCAAAGAAGGGGATAAAGTTAAGGCGTTGGATCCATATGATGGTGATGTTGTGGGCATTTTCACTCCCTAACTATTGTACATGGAATCAAATTGAAAGAAACAGGAGATGCAAATGTAAACATTGTAAAGGTCACAAGTAACGTACCCCTTGCTTATGAAGACAAAATAGATGGAGTTGTTCGTCTAAAAAAGAAAGAGAGAACCTTCACATGGTGGCCACTAAAGTATTTGAAAAAAATGACATAGTTGATCAACATGTTTATCATGTTCTAGTCGTTAGACATCTTGGCTTAGTGCTTTATATTTGAGATAACTTTGATATTTTTTATTATATTTACGTATATACTCTTAGATAACTTTGACAATTTATGTATATATTTTGGCACCCTGCATACTTTAAATGACAAATATTTTTTATTTTTATTTGTATATTTGCATTAATTTTTTATATGAATTGATTATCTTTATTTATCATAATGTTGAATAAATCTTTTAACTTTACTTAGTTGTAGTTTGTTCATGTGTAATATTTTTTATTTTATGTTATGCTTTATAACTCAAGTTTAATATGATATTTTTTTACATAATAAAATTCATGGTATTTAAAATATTATTCATTTCACGACCAAATAAACAACTAAATATACGATCAAATAAATTACCAAATATACGACCAAATAAATGACCAAATATATGACCAAATAAACAACCAAATATATGACCAAATATACAACCAAATATATGACCAAATAAATGACTAAATAAATGACCAAATATATGACTACATTAATGACTCAATATACGACCAAATATAGGACCAAATTAATGACTCTATATGATTGAATATACGACTAAATAAATGACCAAATAAACGAATAAATATATGACCAAATAAATGACTAAATATATGACCAAATAAATGACTAAAATAGTTTAGTCATAAATTTGGTCATAAGATAAATGACCGACAATAAACTATCAGTGATCACGTGACCAAATTTGGTCATTTATCTATAATTTTTGGTAGTTTATTTGGTCATATATTGATGTTTTGTACTAGTGAGTGTATTTTCAACATCTGCATCATCAAAATCAATTGTTATTGCTTCTATACTCGGTCGATGTTCCTCTGTTTCAACTGTAGATGCAATGTTTGTTTCTTCCTTGGTGTCCTTGATTGCCTCTAGTGGATTCAGCAGTTTATTCCATATTTGGGTGCTCTCTATATCCACTTCCTTCAAATTTCCTTATAACATATTCAATGCTCGTGCCTTCTTAGGAAATTTCTTGGCATATTGTTGCATGGTATCATTTATCTTCTCTATTGTACAATCAGCTTTAATAAGAGTGAGAGTTGCCTCTCTCATTTGTTTCTCAGTTTGAAGTGCATATGAACAACATGATGATATCTTATCATATAACTTGGATGGAAGGTAAGTAGCAAATTCAACTAGAACTTGTTTGAAGTTGATCATCATACCTATGATTGCTTCTTCAAGTTTATCCTTGTGCTTAGTAGTCAGATCAGAATATGCATGTATCTTTGGATGTCCTAACCATCCGGTTGTTAGGATTGCCTATGTAAATTCATCAATGGTTTAAGGTGTCTTTTTCTGTACAACCTTGAATTGACTTGGATTATCGTCAGAATCATCCTTGTCATACATGTTCCTTACATATCTCTTCCTTTGTCTTGGTGTTGGATTCTCGGTCGTGCCCTCTTGTTTCCTTGTTTGGTATGTGAACTTTGGTGAGGGTCTTGTTATTTTTGCAATACCTTTCTTCAAAAGTGGTGAATCTGTAGTCACCAATTGTGATCTGGTCTTCGGTGGAGACTCGGTCTTTATGCCTTTGCCCCTTTTGGCCTTAGGTGCCTTATTTTTTGCTTCATCTGACTCGATGGCATCGACATATTTTTCAGGTTCTTCATCTTGACCGGCTGAGGTCTGATCCTCAATTTCATCTATAGACTTGTCTAATTCTTCATCTGTGATTGAAAATTTTCTCTACAATGTCTTCACAATCTTAGTCTTTTTCCTGCCCATCTTTTGAACTTATAGACCTATAATTATTTGGGTATGGGATTCATCATATGTGCCAAATATCATGGTAGATTTGTCAGCTGGTTCATTCAATGATTTTTTAATATCTTCTAAAGCAATATCAATATCTAATTCATAATCTAACGAAGGTGGCCATGTTGTCCTCGATTGAACTGCCTTGATTAGAGTGGTATAATTATCTACTACAAAACATATATCATCTTTGTACTTATCTACCAACTGCAATGGAATTCTAGTCCTCTTTTCCATCCTAGCCTTAAACTTAGCAAAATAATCATTCATGACCAGTTCAAAATTTGAGCCTAAGCTTGTAATCAAATCATTGATTTGCATTGTAGTTGGTTGGTTGGTCTTCCATTTAACAGTACCGACGGAGGGAAAGAAATTTTGTAGGTAGAAGAATGTGCATAGTAGTAGTGAACCAAACTTACATGTATTTGACCATGTTGATCTGATGGTCTTCATATTTTCTTCAAATTGCCTTTGCAACTGTTTGACAAGATCAAGTTGTAATCCTTTCTTAACAATTTTGTAAGTTATGTCAACAGCTCTGCAAGCAATGTTGTTCGGTCTGTTGGACTGGAATACCTTATAACCAAGGACATATGCATTGAACCTAAGTTCAGGATCACCAATTGAGTTTATCTTTAGACCTCTTCCATCCCACTTGGCTCCTGTTAACTTTTCTATCTCGGTTCTCAACGGATGCCTTAGGGATTTTATTTTATCAGATATTGGATACCATGTCACTGCGTGAATAACATCTTTTGTTATCTTCTTAGGCTCATTCAGCCAGAGATTCCCATCATGTACTCTACTCAAAACAATGCAGATCCACTCGATGTGAAAGACCTTTGGGAAATTTAGGGCATTGATTAACCCTTTAACCTCTAGATGCTTATGATCTTCTTTCAACTTCCCATCTATGCATAATTATTGATATGTAGAAATCAACTCAAAATCTCCCATTTCACCTATCTTACATTGAATGTAGGCATGCATGTCTTGGACTAACAGAACCCTAGATAGAATCAATGAAAACATGCCTTTGTTGTTAGGTTGGGCTGCAACCTGTGGATGGATCTTATAATTTGGCTCTATGCAAGTGGAGTTCTTAACCAATATGACCTTTTTATCCTTCTTCATATTTTCCTTCATGGTCCGAGATGAGGATACCTTGATTTTTGGTTTAGGGTTTGCATGAATGGTGTTTGAATAACTTGACAAATGCAGAATGCGAAATGACTAACCTCTATGCTGCTCAGAATATGCTCTGAATCTCTGTAGAATGGTTGAAATACTCTGCTTCAAATTTGCTCTCTTTTTATCTTCTCTGCATCATGAACGCGGTGTGAACAAATGAGTTCACATCGATCAAATTTATAGCAAATGACTTTGGGTGGTGCAATAAATTCTCTTCACCAACCACTCAGTGAACAAACATTATGCTCGATTAACACTAGCAATACTTCAACTCAATGAGTGTACCAATTTCTTGGTTGCCATAGCAACTCAGTTGTCTCTTCACATATTCATCGATTGGCATTTCTAACTTGGTACATATTAACCGACTCAACTAGATCAAAGTAATCAAAAATGCAATACCATAGTGCCTCTTAATTCATGCTAATTTGTAATTTGTGTAATGAATATGGGAACTAATGTAAGATATGGCTTTGCAAAACATAGTTCCTTACCTTCTTGTATTGCTCAGGTGGAGACGGTGGATCCACCTAATCCATTGGATGAGGTGTCACCGACTGTTGTGCTGGATCCTGCATTATCATTTGATGCTTTTCCTCCACATTTGATTTATGATCCTTAAAATTTCTTCAATTTTATTGCCATTTCAATAAGTATTTATTCAATCTGCATAGTCTATGCTTAAGTGATCGACTTTATGATAGTGAGAACATGCCATTCCATAGTTTGACCAATTCCTAGACTTGGTTCACCATTGTCTCATCCAATTTTTTTCTATATGCCCATATTTACCACATGTTGTACAACTATTCCAAGTGTTATAATCCCATGCATAAGCATTACCTTGCCTTCTCAGTTGATTTACCTTTTCTTGTCCTTTAGGCTTCCAATTTTTCTTTGTGTTCTTCCTGCATGCTTGTGATATGACCATGCATGTTGCAATTTTGACAGTATTTATCCATGTATTATTTCTTTTGTAGTTTTTTCAACTTGGATCTACACTCATGTGCTTGATATCCATGCTTATTACAACTATAGCAAATACCATTAAATTTATGAGGGTTTATAGGAATACCTTTTGCTTTGCTTCTGCAAACATTTGATGTGTGGCCTAGTTTTCCATTGTGATGGCAAGAGGGCTTTTTAGGATTTAGACTTGAGTATACATTCCTCTATTCAGCTTGATTTGATGATTCTCCTTGCTTGGTATACCCTAATATGGTATTGTTGTTCAGTCTTCTTTGATAGTTCAAACATTCATCCATTCTCTTAGTGCTTTCTTCATATCTCTTAATCACTTCATTATGTTGTTGTAAAAGCTTCACTTTATTTCTAATTTTTTTCATTTTCTTCTTTCGATACACCAAGATCTTCTATTCTTCTTGCAAGTTCAGTATTTACTCAGTTTGCCTCATGATTCATAACAACCACTTGATTGGTGATCTCAAAGTAACGTTCAGTAAGTCTTAATATCTCATATTCTTTTTCTTGTAAATTTTCAGTCATCTGTCTTCTATCATCAACAACCATGTTTCTATCTTGTTCATCTTTCTTTGCATCGTTCAATACTTCAACCATTCTAACCATTTGTGTACCTTGATCAATCTATTGTGCTTTCACTTGTTCAGTAAGTTGTTGATTGCTCTCAAATTGCTTTGATATGATTCCTTTAGATGCATCAGATATGCTACCAGATTCAGATCCAGATGTGTCAAATGGGTCATGAATCTCTTCTTCCTGATAATCAGTCTCACAATAGCAAAGTGCCATGTCTTTTCTCTTAATCAACATCTCCCTGAGTTTTTCTTTGGCTTCCTTGTATTGTTCGACATAAATCTACAACTGTAACTTCTAATTTTCAATAGTTTTATCAAGTGTATACCTTTCCATTGTAACATATTTTCTCTTCAGTGATTAAACCTTCTGAACAAGAGAATTGGCTCTGATACCAATTGTTGGGATAATGGAGAGGTGTGTACTGAGAGGGGAGGGGTGAATCAATACCCTTATAAACTTTTAATCTAATCTTTGTAACCAAATGTTCTGTAATAACTAACTGAGTAGAATGCATCCACCAAACATATAGTATCATTTCTAAAATTTAAATGCATGTAAAGTAAATAATACATATAGTATTTTGGTATCATAGAAAACCCCTGTTAGAAGGTAAAAACTGCGGTGGGGATGAGACCCACAAAACTTCACTACTGTAGTAAATAAAGTAGCATGTTAAAGCTTACAAAGAATGATCACTTCTGATGATCTTACCCTGATAGGAGTAACAATGATATCGATTATATCTATCTTGTGAGATGATTTTGCAACACAAATTATGTGTGTACTTGGTTAAGAGATTTACAAAAAGACGGTTAAGTCTACTCTGTTAAGAGATTTTGGGGTCTATTACAATTATTAGAGAGTAATAGAAATATGATCTGAACATATATAATCTCAATATTGTTGATACAAATCCTTTAAGTGCATACAAAATATATCACCTCAATGTGAATGATAATACCTTTTGCTGGGTAGCCCTGCCTCTATTCTGAAAACTAATTACTGCAATGTAGTCTCTGTCCTTAAAACCCTTGTCTAATCTATGATGTCTTTAGTATGGCGGCTACTTGATCATTGCTTGATCAACATACATAACAAAATGACAACTATACATTATATATATCAAACTCTATGACCTAATTAGGGCTTTACAATAACATCCCTAACCTAAGACCAATGGTGTACATAATTTACCATGATCATCTAAAAATAGGAGATATAAACAATTAATGTTGTAAATCTATAATTAATGTTCTCCTCGATCTTTGTAAACCATTATCTAGGTCAAAACAAGTTGTTACCTAGGATAATGTGCCATAAAAAACTTTTATGTGGCCTCTAGTCCACTCGATTAATGTTGTCTCTCGGTGCTCGGTGTAGTCTGTGTATCTCTATTATATTATTGTTCAGTTATACTGTGTGTCTCGGTGTAGTCTTACTACTCGATAAAGTCTATCTACTCGGTAATCACTGCACTCGGTTAACTCTGTGCGTGATCAGTGCTCTCGGTTAACTCTGCACTTTGGTGATTATACCGACTGTCTTGTTTGTGACTCTATTACTAAATGTCCATTTGAGTGCTTGAATACTAATGAAAAATTCAATGCTCATTTGGAGTAACATCTCCCTATTCACATTCCAATATGATGTCTTCTCCTTTGCTTCCCAAACAGAGTCTTGGTGGCCCTGATACCACTTGGTGCAAAGTGCACAACAATAAGTGTAGACTTAGGCCTACCCTCTCTACAATTTGTTTAGTGTCCCCAAATTACTATCAACCTTTAATAGGATGTTCATTATCTCCCTTAACAATCCAATTCTTTAATCCCTCCAACATAAGGTGATTCCTCCCTAACTGTCAACTTCCAACCTTCAAGTCCTCACTATTTCTAGAGATAATATTTCTCTAACAAGTCCCAACATGTAATACTGGTTTAACCCAACCTAAGGATCCTACTGAGATTTGTAACCTTTCTATCTACCCTTAAGAATAGAGTTTCAACAACGACTTGGACTCTACAAGCCTTCAAACATGAAAATCTCAAAAATTGACCTTAATCCTACTAGGTCTCTAAACTATATTTATTCACTTACACATGTAGTGAACATGGGACCAAGCCAATTAAATACTTGTTTTAGGATCCTCCAACATGACCCTTCCAAACCCCAATGTATTAGACAACAACCCTACTCCTGCACCCTCAAACTGTCATAGTGACACTCTAGCCTAGTTGACTAGTTTAGACTAGGGTTTGATGGAGTGATTCAAGGATGGGTACATAGACTTAATGAATTCAAATGGTGGTCTTCTATAGTCTTCAAATACTTTGAAACATCCAAAAACTTGGACCCATGACACTCCTCTAGTGTTGTTGCATGCAAACTTCTCTCTCACTGGCTAAATACATGACAAATATTTAGTCTAGGGCATCAACATAGAAGCACCCGATGAACTTCCCCACACCTGAGCCTTTAGACTCTTATTACACATTTCCTTAAATTTTATTTCACAAGGGGGAATTTAATTCCACTAGTGAAAACACAAGATAGGGCCAGATCTTCATTGCAAACCCCAGTTACAGAGGGTTTCAGACCTGTGGTGACAGAATTGTCTCTAACTTGCACAAATGAACACCAAATAAACCCAAACCAAATGAAACAGAAAGTAGGTTCATTACCCAACACTGCAATGTCAATTAATCTGATGGTTCAATCTGTACACGATTGTACAATGCAGAATTACTCATAAAATGGTGGTTTTTTATTAAAATTTGCTTCAAAATGTGTCATATTAGCCTCTCTGATCTGATAGGCTTCTTAAATCATAAATACATCTCCTTAACTAATCCAACTAATTCAAATATGGTTGACTATTGGGATCAGATTTGCAACATTTCGAGCAACTTTTTGAAAAGTTCGTTGAGCAACATTTTCAACATTGACAATATTTTTCAGTTTCTGACAACATTGTTATCATTGCATCCCACTAAGTTGGGAATGACTCAAGACCCCTAGAAATAATGAAACATATCCAAATAAGACCTAAGAAAGCCCTCTGCAACCTATAAGACATAATTCATAAAAACACCTAAAGAAGCATGTCCAGTGAACTAAGGAATCCTCTGGTTTATAGATGCACCAGAAGATCCTTGTCCACACAAGATGGACCAAAAACACACCTACTAGGATGGTTCCAAGACTCATCCCTTATTACAATTAAAACCAAAAAATTAAAAATGTGACAGAGAACTTAGGTGCCCTACACCACTATTAAAAATAAATAATTATCATCTGGGTATTTAAATAAATTACATATTTGGAAAGTAGACTTTGAGTACTATAACTTCTATTACTGACTTTTTAAAAGATTCAACCTCTAAGTGCTTCAAATATTCAGCTCAAACAAGACAAACTTTAAAAAATAAGAAAAAAAATTCCACTTTTTGGCCAAAAAAGTGGACTCAACTTCTTGCTGACACACCTATCAAAGATATTGAAGACAAAGAAGTGAGTTTTTCCTCAATGGTGGTTGGATACAAACTTCATCAGTCCAGTCGGTTGAACAATATACCTGGTGGAGAAATTCATGTTGCATACAAAATGGTGAAAGAGGATGCAAAGTATGACTTTGTGCAAAATGTTGAGGAGACAATTCTTTGTGAACATGGAGAAGATCAAGAAAGATAAGAATAAATTATTCAAGTATGGTTCAATCCTGGTATGTATGTTTTTCTATCCACATAATCAATTTCCAGGAATAGGTCCTATTACATAGATAAAATATCAACCAGTACATATGTAAATTAATCAATGCATCAAGACATTACGAGATAATTTTAATACTGTCATGTGGGGATACTTTAAAGATTTTAAGGAAAAATGCACTTAAGAGAGATAATCCCAAACAATATAGTTGAAAAGTACAAAGATGATATTTGTTTTATAGTAGATACATATACATGTATATTGCAGGCAGTGCAACCTAGAACTTCTTGGGTACTAGCTATGGGTTACGGAGTAGATGGTAACTTAGTTACTTTACATGTTGATGCACTTTTTTAAAAACCTATCGATACATCTACACCTAGACTTGGAACATTCGAGGAGGTATCATTGAAAATTCACAGTAAACTAAGAGCACAGGTAATCCAAAGAAAAGTAAGGAAACAAATTGACAATATAGGCAAAATGAGTGGCATAACAAGAGATATGATGACTAATCTTAGGAAGAAAATGGAAAGTGAGAAGGCAGGAACATATGTTGCTATTGGATATAAAAAAAATAGAAGTGGAAGTTGAAGACATCACACCTCAAAGAGTCACTACGAGTTCAACATTAAAACAAACTCAATCTACCACTCCTAATATGACTAAGCCATAATAGAAGTCACTTGTGACTGCTCAGAAAAATTATAGAAGGAAAAAAGAGAAGACATCTAGCTACAAAGAGTCAAAAGGTAAGAAGGAATGTAAGGATAAAGTTGAGGTAGAAGAATTTGAAACTGAATCTCATAAGGAATAAGAAGGACTAAGAGCTAGTGGGAAGAAGTCCTCTATAGTAGGTGAACCTATTGTGAAAATATGTAAAAGTTGTTGATGTTATGCCAATTGATAGCATAATTCAAGATGTTAAATATAATGAAAAACGTGGTGAAGTGTTTTGATGCATGTATCACTGAAGACAAGAAGAAGATAGAAGATGCAGTTGTAGAGAGTCTACATACTTTTTGGAAAAACACCTAGTGAGCTATACAATGAAATACCTAAGGAACTTTTTAAGGTAGTTGAAAAAAGATGGAGAGAAATTTTAAAGGTTGATAGAGTAATGGCAAAGAAAGAACTTGCACTATTGCAACCTAGATTAACAATTGAGGAAGTGGAGGCAATGGTTGAAGCAATGAGAGGATAATTCAAGACAAGAAACAAAGTAACACAGATGCTCATTAGTGAAATGCAATTGGTAAGAGTGTTACTCCTAATGAGTTTTTGTTGACATTAGTTTTATGCAAAGTCATAAGAGTCGTTCGGTAAGAATGAAGGAGCAAGTAAAGTAATTTGGTAAAGCCAACACAGTTTGACAGTGAGCAAGGCATAAGTAGACACCGAGCAAAGCAAGTCAGAATTATGCACCGAGAAATTACTTGTACTGAATAGAACAATGATAGTTACCAAGCAGTAACTACTACTAAGCACTAGTAGGCACTGAGAAGAGTCAGTGTCCGAGCAGAGAGTTCACAATTACTGAGTATGCACAAGTATGTTATTGAGTATTGTATAGTCAAAATTTCAATTTGAAATTAGATACACTGAATCTGGACGAGAGCAGGAAACATATTACATAATTCAAGGTGAGCGTTAGTTGGAACATTGAGATTACAAACAAATAATTGAACATGATCACAGGGCATATCTACCAATGAAAATAAAGATGGCATAATACATTGGAAGAGTAACCAATATTGCACCACTTAATCTCCACCACTGAGGCAGGAAGACCTAGATCTTTGTTAACCGCCTGGAAGTCATATAAAAGGATAAGAGAAACATGATACAAGAGAGGATGAGAGGATGTACATATGAAGTTGAGCTAAGAAGTGAAGGAGATATTGTTAGAGTAATTTAGCAATTGCTCTTTTGTGCTTAAGTTCACTTAGGCAGTTTTAGGAAAGTTTCCATTTCCTTGCAGTTGCCCGTTTAGGGTTTCGACATCCTTTATAAGGATTGTCCTCTTTGTATTTCATAAGGAGTTCAGTTTGTAATCTTTATTGTGTTAATAGAAATTATTTCTGTCACAATGGATTTGGGTTCTCTTTCATTCTGGCCGCCATAGCTGTCTGATTCTTCTATCCTCTTTCTGTCTTCTTCTTCTGTGTAACAGCTTTGCATGCAGGTGATCTTGGTTGCATTGCGTATCAGCAATCTCAACAGATATGTGCGGAGTAAAGCAGAGCTTAAGTAATTGAGCTATCGAGTGTAGTATGTGGTAACAAAGTCAGTGAGCATAAATATTTTGAACAACATTTGATTGATGCATTTTACACAAACATTTCATAATAAGTTTTTTTGTATTAGGAGTAGTAAAAATCCCAATACTGGGTAGGCCCTAACAGGTCTTATATCATAAATCCTTTAATAGGGTACATCTCTTAGATTAGAGATTGTAAAAATCCTTTAGCAAGGTAGACTAAATAAGTCTTATTACACTCTTAACAGGATAAGCTATCAGAAATAGCTAACATTGTAGCTCTAACTGAGCACCCTTTTTGTTGCAGTAGTGAAGGTTTGTGGGTGTCATCTCCACCACAATTTTTTCCTCTAACAAAGGATTTATGCATGACCAAAAATCTTGGTGTTATGAGTTGTTCTTACATGTAAATAATCAATTTGAAAGTTTAAATAGTAATTATTCACCCCTGCCCTCTCAACACATAACTTTCCATGATCAATCTAACAATTGGTATCAGAGCTAGACTCTTGAGTTAAAGGTTTAAACACCTGAGAGTAAAATATCACATCTATGGAAAGTTACAAGCAATCTAAAATGATTGAAGGTCTTGAGTTTGAATTAGAAAATGCACAAGAGGTGATTAATGATCTGAGGAGGAAATTAGAAAAGTCATTGAAGGTGAGAAGGTATTTATGTAATGAACTAAAGTCTACACAAGAGCATGTTGATGTACTTGAGACTGCATATGAAGGGAGTCTGAATAATGAATCTGAGATAACCATTGCAAACCTAATGGAAAAGAACACTGGAATTACCGAGCAATTGGACTTAATGAAGAAGGAACAAGAAGCTAATAGTATCAAAATGACTGAAGTACTTGAATCTAAGAGAAAAGTTGAAGATGAAAAGAGAATGGTAGAAGAAGATAATAGACTACTTGAGATAAGACTAACAGAGAAATACGATGAGATGATAATAATGATACAATCATAATAGGCTTTAACTGATCAACTTGTTAGTGTAAATCAAGAGGTTACTAGAAAAGAATTTGAGAATCAAACACTAAAGTTTGAGATTGAAAGATTGAATAGTGAAAGCAGAGAAAGAAGTCGGTGAAGTACTAAAGAAAAGTGAAGAACCATTAAGGGCATTGGACAAACAACTTAGAGGTTAGAAGCAATCAAGAGACAAGACTAGACTTGTATTCATTGAAAATAGCACTACCGAGAAAGGATAATCCTCTAACCAACCTGACAATCAAAACACTAGTTCCCCATCGAAGTCAAAGAAGCCCACGTGTTACTATTATGGGAAACTGGGATATACAACAAAATGTGTGCAGAAGCAAAAGAGGTAAGTCACCGAACACACCTAAATTTGATGGATATTGTTATAACTGCAAAAAATATGGACATCAAGCATTTGAGTGCAGATAACAGATTGTTAACAACACAAGGAAACCTAATTTTAATGGCTACTGCAATAATTTCAATAAATATGGTCACAAATTTGAGGACTCCATATCATAAATAAGAAATGATAAATGGGTCCCTAACCGACAGAGTTCACCAAGCAACCAAAAAGGCACATCAATACTGTGGGACTACAGTACAAGAATATCATGTGTACCATGTGGGAGATATGGACATATTGCAACAAGTTGTATGATTTTGCATGGTAGAAACAATAGGAGGACATGGACAATTTCAGGAATGACATGCTTTCACTATCACAAAGTCAGTCACCTAGCCAAAGCCTATAGGTACCAAGACAAATATCTAACTGAGGAAGACTCAAATGAGAAAAGACAAGTGAATTTTGAAGATATGAGAGATCAAATGAACAAAACATGGAGAAAGAAGTCACAAGATTATCAAACATCTTTTGGAATAGTTAATGGCACCAAATCCTCTGGGTCAAGTGCACCTAACTCCACCTAATAGGTGAGAGGTATGTATAAGAACTG
Source organism: Thuja plicata (assembly GCA_018584345.1). Taxonomy (NCBI): domain Eukaryota; kingdom Viridiplantae; phylum Streptophyta; class Pinopsida; order Cupressales; family Cupressaceae; genus Thuja; species Thuja plicata. Next base: position 974,160 of record MU228404.1, read on the forward strand.
CAAAGTAAAAATTCCAAATCTTAAATCGGTTCCTAGTATATGAGCAGAGATCCATATGAGCATATTTATATGCATTTGGATATATTTTGTGAAGTCTTTGATTAGTAAAGGAATTGTAATGTTATATCATTTGGTGAAAGGAAACGAGAAATGGTAATTGGTAAAAGTTGACAAAAGCATTAATTGCTATATTTATAACCATTGGAAACCCTAATTGAGAAAAATGAATAAATAGACCACATCACATATCATTTTTACTTACCATTTTCAAAGAGCACATTGAGAAAAGTTGTAGAGTTGAGTCTTCTAGCGAATTTGAGTGAGTATTAAGGTATTTATAATATGTTCTAAGATCTTTTATGTGCATTTAAGTTTTATCTGGTGTTGCCCTAGTTTTGTTTGAGCAACCAAGCAGCTTAGAAGCGAAGCCCTAGTTTGTTCAAAGAGTGAGAAATTTGAAAAGCATTGACACCTAAGTTGCAAAGACTGATTATTGTTGAGAAGGTTGATCCTGTTAACCCTAAGTATAAGCTACCTCCTGCAAAGGCAGCTAAACCAGACATGATAGGAGCCCTAATGTCTATTCCAGCAAGAATAATTCTAATAGAAGATATTTGTGATTTCATCCAAGGTAAGATTGAAGAAATATGTGAAGCTGAAATCAACTCATCACATCAAGGTTGTGTGTAAATGGGAAGTTGAAGGATGATCATATTCATCTGGAAACCAAGGCTTTGATACATGTCCTACACTTACCAAAATTCTTTAAGACCAAGTGGATCAGGATGGTCCTTAACCAAGTAAATGATTAGTTCATGTGGCTTAATGGACCTGTGAAGATCACCAAAGATGTGTTGCACATTTTTATTGGTTATCTGATTGGTGATAGACCAAAGGCTATTAAACAAAAACACAAGAACAAACTATGTGATCTAACTAAAGCTAAATAGGATGGAAGAGGTCTGAAAATTTCTACTATTAAAGACCCCAAGGTGAAGTATACATGCAACATCATATCTTACCGAGTCTTCCAATCATCCCAAGTGGATAGTGTTCCACGTGGAGAAATTGATGTAGCATATAAAATTGTGAAGAAAGATATGGATATTGACATCTGTGATATTCTGTTGAAACAGTTGGACAACAACATGAACACAATAAAAAAGGCAAGGTCCAATACATTAAAATTTGGATCATTATTGGTATGCATATTCTTCTACTTTTAGAATTTCTTTCCATTAGTTGGAAATGTAACTTGGAATGTGAAGAAACCCATTATTTACCAAATCAATGAGTATATTTAGAGTTTAGGAGAAAATCTTGACATGGTGATTAATAATTACTTCTCTAAGTTTCAAACCATAATGCATAATAAATACATAATTCCACCTCAAGTAGTTGAGAGATATCATGACACTATATGTTTTGAGGTTGATACTGACACCTGTATCATCAAGGTTGTATACCCTAGGACTATCTAGCTACAACCTATGGGTTATGAAATGGATATTAAATTGGATCACAACAAATTGAGATCTTGTTAGCAAAACCTATTGACAAGAGAGCCAAGAGGTATGGAATATATGAAGAAGTGAAAGAGAGAAACAAACAAGGTATTTTGATACCTAGGATCCAAAGGAAATTGATTAAGATTATTGCTAAATTGTCAAAGGATCTCGTATTTGATACTGAAGTAGATGAGGTTGGTACATCTAATGTAAAAGGGAAGAAACCAGTGGCAATAGAGTCTTCATGGAGCCCCAAATCTACTAGACTGACCACAAGGTTTATAGCTACACTGAGAGAAAAGAAAAGATCTAAAGATGAAGCACCAAAAGACAGAACATATGTAAGAAGCAAGAAAGCCATTGCTCGACGGAGGAGAAAGTTGAAGTTGAATGAGGATAGTGATACCGACATAGAAAATCTGAGAAAACACAAGAATGTGATAAGTCAAGCACCACCACCAACGAATCTAGATGATTCTCTTGATTTACTAAAATAGAATGGAGGAATGTCAGGAATCAAGTATATGAAGTATAACAACCAGAATGATGAAGATAAATATAAGATAGAAGAGACAATTATTTATACTTTGTACAAATTTAGGTACACACCAATTTAAGTTGTTAACCATCTACCTACTGAATTATATGCCAGGATTGATGCTAGACGGAAGTATGCACTAAATTTAGAGAAGAAAATGAGGGAGAGATCCCTAATTCTATCTATGTCTGAGATGTCTATAACTGAATTGGATGACACATTGAAGACATACTCCAACTATTTTCTTATCAAAGGAAGATCCTTAAGAATAATCATTGGTGAATTAGAAGTTCTACAGCAGGAGACCGATGATAAATGGAGAGAAATTCTTTCTATATATAAGGAATCTGAAACTGAAGAAGAGAAAGTGACTAATGATGTTCTAGACAAAATGCTCACCGAAGATCAAAGTAAGGAAAATCCTATTGATTTAACATTAGACAAAGAAGAATTAATAATTGAAGACATTTCAAAGAAATACCCTGCTACTGAAATTGCACAAGATAAAGATGTAATGAACACAAAGGAGACAAAAACCAAATAAATAGAAATTAATGACAATGCTACTAGAACCTTACTAGGTGAACTGTTAGAGAAAGTAAAAGATTATTTGAATGTTGATGTAGGTATTTCTAACATTGCAATAGATACTAAAGGAAATTGCACCGAACAACCCAAAGAAAAAGAGCAAGACACCGAGGAACCAAAGGCTACCAAGACCAACGCTGAACATAATACCAATGTACCCTCGACCAAGAACACAAAACAACTACAAGATCAAGTAAAGGATAAGCCTAAGGAACAAGAAAAGGAAAAGAAAGAAGACAAACAAGAAGAGAAGACATAAGCTAAACAGGAAGAAGCCAAGGCAAAATAAAAACAATAAATTAAGGATGAATGCAAGCAAGATGAGAAAGGAGATGAAGGCAACTTAGCCAAACTTACATCTGATGCACTAAAGGCATCACGTTCCCCAAATATTTCTACAACTGAAAGTATGCTAGTAAAGAAGAAGAAATCAAACAAGAGGAAGCACATAGATATGAGCCAACCTATACCAAAGGTAGACTTATCTACTATGAGCCCTGATGAAATGTATGAGTATGGAGAATTGATGAAACTTAAGGCAGTACAAGATAAATTATTTCAAAAGAAAAAGAATACTGGTGTACTGGAAAGTGTCAAGGAAATATTGTAGGATATTGTTCCTGAAGCCAAAGTGAATGAAAAAGGCACCTTGTTGAGCCAAGTTGAAGAATTAGTGAAAGAATTCACTGAACCAAATAAGGATACCGCCAAGTATCTTATCAAAATTCATGAGAAGAAGATGGAGCAATAGTTTATGGAGATAATGTTAACGAATGTTGCATTGGACAAAGTATCACTGTCCGAGCTATGCACAACAGTGGAAACACAATTAAATGAAACCATTTCATTATTTCAACTTTTCTGTACAATCTCAAAGTTTAATGAGGAAATCAAACAGAAGGAATAATTTGTAGAGAAGGAGCTAACTGAGCATCTATATAATGTTACCACAAAGCCTAGATCCCTACAAATATACTATTCGAAGATCAAACATTTAAAGGGAGTACAACATTATTTAAGGAGAGAAGAGCAAAGGATAAGACTTGAGCTACTGGAGTTGCAAGCACACTTAATTCCCCTACTGGAAACAATGAAAAATCATTGGCACAAGGCAAAGGATTTAGTTGATACCCATGATGTCATCTCCATGGACAACATAATTAGCATAGCAACCGATATTGATGAGCAACTCATTTTACTACAATCACTTAAAGAATCATGGGAAACGTCCCTAGATGATGTACAAAAGTGGTATGCACATGTTTTTGTTGTAATCCATCCAAAGGATAACAACATATAATTTTGTTTTTTGGCATATTTGTCAAAAAGAGGGATAGATATGGATAGCTCGATATAAGTATATAGGTAAGGGAGATATAAGTATACAAATTTTGAAGAGTATTATCACAGGGGGAGTTTTGAGTTTTTGGAAGTTTTTGAAAAAAATTGATGACTTTGGATTTTTTAACAAAATTCCAAACAAATCCCATTACTGGGTAGGCCTTAACGGATCTTATATTATAAATCCTTTAAAAAGGTACATCTCTTAGATTAGAGATTGTAAAAATCCTTTAGCAAGGTAGACTGAATAAGTCTTATTATACTCTTAACATGGTAAGCTATCAGAAATAACTGACATTGTAGCTCTAATTGAGCACACTAGAAATGAAACGTTGAGCTGCAAGAAATAAAACTAACACTAAGAAAGCTAGCACTACTAAGGATTAATCACCAAGTAGGCCTCGTTGGATGATTATCTAGAACTCAATTACATGAGATGAATTCTCAACACTTCATTATCTTATTCATACATAAACAAGTACAACTATATTCATGAAACTGAAAGAACAAAATAAAATGTGCTATCTCTGAATCTAGTATAACTGTATTAACTAATGCCCTCTTTTTCACGCAGGAGTGGAGCTAATTTATAAAGAAGGAAACCTATCACTAACTAATCACACCAAGAGAGCATGTGGATCCTTTATTGTAAATAAGAAGTAGGAAAATAGAAACAAGAATTGCTTCATCAAACATGGGGAACAAATTTAGCCTCCCACTACTTCCTAGATTTTCTCAGAATTAGAAACAACATCATAACTTAATATTTCCTTGGTTTTTGCCAAGCATGCTTCCTAACTGGTTCCCATTCTTACTCCTTAGCTATAGGATCGAGTCTTCGTGGATAAGAATACATATGCGTGCTCGGTTTGCCTTCCTTCGACAAACTGTTTTGCATTGTAAACATTTAAATATGAACAAACCAGCATACATCCAACATAACATGCACACATATACATTTACCAAATAGTTAGTTTCCTATTAAAATACAACTACAGATTTATCACATAAGTATATAGCATTTTGGGAAGGAAATTAAATTTCATCCATGTATCTTAAAGTATATAAAAACCTTAAACTATGAAACTAATGTCCACGTGGATGCATGCCACTAATCTAACCCAAACAATAACCAAGTCTTTTGAAGATAGTAAAATAGAACACAGTAAATAAGGAACGAAGCATAGAAGACTACCCTAGACTCTAGCAAGAGGTTTAAAACGATAACAAATATTTATCGTATCAATGATAAACAAGATAAACCTATTGATTAGTTGGGTATTTTGGTCAAATAAGTTTCTGATCAAGTATCTAACTTGGAGAATGCACCTATGAAGTCGACAATGAAGGAGTATGAGAAGCAACAAATTGATAATTTGAAAGAGATTATTTCAGTAGAAAAAGAGTTACTTGCAGTTATATTATACAAAGTAAAGGATATCCTATAGGATGTAGGATAGTTACTTGTAAAAGTGTCCAAGTTTACATCTTTTACAAAGGATCTAGAGAAGAAGAGAGAGGAAGCTCAACAAAAGCTTAATAATTTGGTTGAAATATTTGATCCGCTAACTAGTTCAGTTTCAACATACAGTACTTAGGTCAAAATGAATACTCATGCAGTGAAGCAATTGCAAGAAGAGCAAGATAAAATAATTATATCACTTATGGAGTTGCAGACCTACCTAGCTCCCACAATAGATCTTATGCAACAAACTATGAGTGATGTATAAATAATACTAAGTCTACCATAGGTGGGTACTTTGAATGATATGGAAGGGTTGACATCAATGATACATGGATAGATTCTATCTATGGAGCACTTACAAGAGTCATGAAAAAAGTCATTGGAGTCTACAAAGATACTCTTCAAGGATGTCTTTGACAGAATGTAATTCTGGTATGTACTTGCAATCCTTTGTCATTGTTGAAAAAAAGGGAGATAGATGTGTATGGGGAAATAGATGTGAGTACATCCATAGTGTATGTGGGAGTATAAGTTGAATGAGTCAAATTTTGTACCAGTACTAGAAAATAGTATAGGTAAATACTTACAGAGTTATGCATGGTAGAATTTTGAGTGCATACAAAGTTTTTCCATCAATACCAAAGGGGGAAATTGTTGGCATTATGGTAGTTTTTGGAGGTGATATGAATATTTGTCATATGTATATTCATATTTGGTTGTCATTGATATAAACATATTTAATTAATATGATTAGAGCAATCAGTAAGATTCGTACATGATCGGTAAAGGTAAATACATTAACTGTGTTGATCGATGTACAAGAGATGTATAGGAAGAACAATTTCATTAATATAAATTGGTAGTTGTCGAGTTGTAGAGAAAATAAAAAGATGTGATATTAGATAATACATTCATATGGTATGAGGAAGGCATGGTTCTAGTCGTGAAAACTAATTCGATGTTTTGAGTGAATTATGTTTTTGATGTGGAAGACAATGTACCTATTGAGTCACCGATAAAAATTTCATGACGACTCAGTTAAGGCTATAGATCTAAGGTCGAATATCATTTATGTTAATTTATATTATACTTGGAGATGATGTATTAGGTATGATTGATGCTAATTTCAAGGAGGTTGATAAGTATTTTGTGCTGACTTGGATGAATTTTTTTTAGGTCTTAAACCAATTAAGAACACAATATATAAGGGAAGCTAAATCGTGTGATTTAGGGTTGCGATCATATTTTCAAGTGCAATGATTAGAGATTCAAGAAGCAGAGACCAGTAGAGCATCAAAGAGGAAAGGAACAAAAAGGATTTGATAGGCAATCCATGTCGTTCTACAGATCATTGTTACTGTTATTTTCCTAATAGTTGTAGTAGGTTAAATCCCTTAATCGGGTAGATCCTAACAGGTCTTTATTGTAAATCCTTTAACAGAGTAACTTATTTACTAAAGGTTTAAATCCTCTAGAAAGGTAGACTCTAACAAGTCTTTTGGTTCTTCTATGATGCAGTCAAGGTTGTAGGATCCACAAATGGACTATCCAAACTTGTAGACAAATAACACTTACAGTGGAAACAACAACACATAACAGGATATCACAATATCAACTTATTCTTATCTCAGAACTCCAATTACATACAACATGTCAGGTTGTAAGGCCTTCCCGATTATGACCAAATACAAAGATACAATTGAAGATCTAATACAGATCTTCTGCAAACACATAGTTCACGATCCAGATTCTCAGATCTAACACTTCAATATGCTCTCTCTAATCTGATCTTTTTCCCAATCTCTCCTAAAAATAAGAACAAAATACTACTTAAATACAAAGGCAACCATGAGGTTGGCCATCAAATCAAACATAGGAGAAACCCCTGACCCAAATTTAGGTCCACACAATCCCTAACAAGAGATCCACCATTAATGCCATAGTCAAAATTAAATGCAGAAGTCAGCCACCAGATCCAACTCCAAAATAAATAATTCAGGAAAAGGATGATCGAGCAATAGAGAGACTCAGGCAAAGAACGCCCCAAGAACAGAGAACAAAACCCGAGCGACAGAAAATGAACTCATAACAAGCATGATCGAGTGACAAAATACAAGCATGCCCGAGCAACAAAAACCCAAGAAACAAAGACCAACTCGGAACAAGCATGACCGAGTGATAGTATTCAAGCAAAAGAGAAACAAAGTGTCACATCGAGCAGCCTCCAAACAATCTAAAGAACAAAAGAAAACATATTTTAGTTGAGCAGGATTGCCAAGGATCCTAGGATGCTCCCACATCAGATACCCCAGGTAAAGAAGATGTTCCCATAAAGGAATCATGAACATCACAAGGGAATCAAAACAGGTATCCCATACTTGTTCTTAACCCATATCTCTTCTTGTCTTTCATTCCATGTTGTCTTGCCTCTGTCCATTGTCTCCTTCGACAAATTCATCAGTCCTGTAATTTTTCTCATATCTTCTGCCTGCAACTGATAGTAGTTGATACAGATCATCCTTAATACTTTTGGTATTATCAGTGTTTTGATGAACCACCTCCTCATCTGACTGACTAATCAACTTGGTATCATTTGCATCTCTATGTGTCACTAGTGTCAACATCTGTTACACCACCTGAGTCAAATATGTTATATTTTTCTTCATCTCTGTAAGTTCCTCAGAGATACCATTCGCTTTCTCCTTCATATTCTCCTTTCTTTCACCCATAGGATCATCAATTCTCTTTTCCTCATGTTTTTCACTATGCTTAGGACAATATCTGATAACTCCACATCTTTTTGTTCCTGCTCCCTGTAAATGTATCAGTTTATGTTTGATTTCACCCTGTCTCACAACATAGGTATTTGCACGACCATCAAACACAATATGTCTGTCATATTGCTAAGGTCTACCGACCAATAGGTGACAAGCATCCATAGGTAACACATCACATAGTGTCTCATCATAATAAGATCCGATCTTAAAATTTAGAAGGAATTGCTCCTCAATCCTAACCTTAGACACATCTTGTATCCAACTAATCTTATAAGGATTAGGATGTTTTCTTCTTCCCAAATTTAATTTACTAACCATCTCTTCTGAGACAAAGTTCTCAGAACTGCCACCATCAAATATGACATTACATACCTTATCCTTGCACTTACATCTAGTTCTGAACAAAGAATTCTTCTGATCAGCTTGTTTTGAGGGAAGCAAAGTTCTTTTAAGCAAAAGATTCATATTTTCCACCTCAGGTTCATTCTCAGCAACTTCATTCACCACAGCATTTCAGTGACTACCACCCTTCTTATTTGCATGGGAACATTCATATGATCGATGTCCTTCTTCTCCATAGTTGTAACAAGTACCTCTAAATATACCCTTACCTATTCTTCTCCTTGGTTCAACAGGTTTCGGTTCCTCCTCAGCCCTTAGTTTATCTTTTACCAACTGTTCTTGCTTCTCTTTCCCTCGAAAATTACCATAGTGTCTTCTCTTCAACTTATCTTCTGCCTTCAGTGCATATTGATAAGCATCTTCCACAGATTCAATCTTCAACATACCAATCTCATCTTGGATAATGAATTTGAGACCATTAACATACCTCGCCACATTTTCATTAGAAAGTTCTCTATGTCCAGACCAAATTGTCAACTTGTAGAACTCCTCGGTATAATCTTCTACAGTCATCTCCTTCTATTTTAGATTCTGCAATTTCTTAAACAACTCAAGTTCATAGTCAGCAGGAATGAACTTAGCCTTTAGCCTTGCCACCATCAACCTCCACTGATTGATCTTCATCTCACCTTCTTCTTCTTGGTCCCTCTGTAATTCTTTCCACCATAGAGAAACATGCTCTTTCAACTTAGTCTGTGCCAACTTTACTCTAAGTAGATCTTCAATGTCTTCTAGCTCAATGTAGTCCTCCAACTCACCGATCCAATCAATCAGATCCTCGACATTCAATTTACCTGAGAAATTGGACACCTCCATTCGATAACTTGTACTCAACCGAGCTTTAGAGCTCTGCAATTGACCATATATACCTCCTCCAATTCTCACCATCCAATCAATTCTATCATCTCCACTAGATCCAGCAGCTTCAAAATCTTCAGCAACTTCTTCATAACCATCATCTATTCTAGGACCTCTCTGTAATCCAATGTTTTTGATACCTTTTATGACTTCAATCTTCATTTCCATCATATCATATCTAAATCTTTTTGTTATCCTTGCTTCTACCTCTTTAGAAAGATCTGCAATTGCCCTAGGATCCAATCTTCTCGGAGGCATCTCTCCAGATCTTTGAAAACCCTAAGCTTTAAAAGAAATGAACTAGATCAAGCTTCGCTCTGATACCACCTGACGTAGTCAGGGCTAGAGGATCCACGAATGGACTATCCAAAATTGCATCCAAATAACACTTACAATGGAAACAACAACACATAGCAAGATATCACAATATCAACTTATTATTATCTCAAAACTCCAATTACATACAACATGTCGGGTTGTAAGGCCTTCTCGGCTACGACCAAATATAAAGATATAATTCAAGATCTAATATAGATCTTTTGCAAACACATAGTTCACGATCCAGATTCTCAGATCTAACACTTCGATTTGTTCTCTCTAATCTGATCTTTTTCCCAATCTCTCATAAAACTAAGAACAAAATACTACTTAAATACAAAGGCAATCATGAGGTCAGCCATCAAATCAAACATAGGAGAAACCCCTGACCCAGATTTAGGTCCACACAATCCCCAATGAAATATCCACCATTAATGTCGCAATCAAAATTAAATGCAGAAGTCGGCCACCGGATCTAACTCCAAAATAAACAACTCGGGCAAAGCATGACCGAGCAATGAAGAGACTTGGGAAAAGAACACCTCGAGCAACAAAGAACAAAACCCGAGTGACAGAAAATGAACTCAGAACAAGCATGACCGAGTGACAAAATACAAGCATGCCTGAGCAACAGAAACCCGAGCAATAAAGACCAACTTGGAACAAGCATGACCGAGTGACAAAATACAAGCATGCCCGAGTGATAGTACCCGAGCAATAGAGAAACATAGTGTCACATCGAGCAGCCTCCAAACAATCCAAAGAATAAAAGAAAACATATTTTTGGTTGAGCATGATTGCAAAGGATCCTAGGATGGTCTTGCATCATTCTAACAAGGTACTAATCACTTTTAATAGGGTGAACTCTAGAAAGGGTATTGTAGCTCCTAACAAGGCAGACATTTTTACTGCAGTAATGTGATTTGTGAGTGTCATCTCCATCGTGGTTTTTTCCTTCTAACAAGGGTTTCCACATGAAAAATATATGTCATATGTGATGCTTTTGTGGATGATTGATGTTGTTTATCTCTATTTGATATTATTAGTTGCATGGTTCATTAGTTGGAAGTTGTTGATTACCTTTGTTAGATCGGTGGTGAAATTTATTAAGTAATCGTGTACACTGATTCACCCCCCTCCCCTCTCAGTGATTGAACATACATATCACATCTAAATATCTATAGCTAATGTCTCTATGACATCCTAGGCTACTAGTGGATCATCAAAATGCATCCTCTTCAAAGCAGTCTTTAGCTCTGAAGGATCTAGTAAAAACAAAAAATTCAAACAACAATTGAGATTACTTAAATTATATGTTTTACAAACAAATAATTAACATCAAAATTAATACAAATTGAACTATTTAACTAAAATTTAAAATTTAAGTCTCGTATACCTTAACTTTGGTGGAACCCATGTCAACAAACTAATTTGTATCCATTCTTGTTCAGGGAAGTAACTGTCTACACATACCTACTTGTCTTTTATAGCTTCTTTTTTCATCATCCTTGTCTTATCAAAGTGTTATCATGTATTTATTCACTTTCACATGTCTTAATGCTTAATGTTTAACGATTCACTTTGTCTTAGAACCATTTTCTTAAAATTTCTTTTTCACTAGGGGAATCTAGGAATTTGATCTTGTGACTTCCTTCTCTTAAAGACATAATGTGATTACAATTGATCTTGAATATGCTTTTGATTAAGTTTAAAATCTTATGTGATGTTTTTCCTAATGTGCTTATATGGAATCCAATATATCTTACCATTACATTATAAATCATTGATCCACATTGATGACAAAAGTCGTCAACTTTCAATCATAACCTAAGAGGAAATATTTTAAAAGATGATTATATCCTTGATTCAATGATACTTTCAAATGTTTTAATTAGCGATCTATTAACATTTTGAAGAGGTTGATCTTGTCTTAATCAAACCTTTATGTATTTGAATATTCGTTATTTTCGATGGAAGGATGATGTTTATTTACGGTCATGGTCTAAAAGATTACAATATGTTATAATTTGATTAGTAACGATAATGACAAATGATATTTCCTTTTCATATATATATGTTATGCCCTAA
>MU228404.1:995485-1011788 GCA_018584345.1 Thuja plicata
ATATATATACACATGTGTGTATATATACACACATGTGTATATATACATGTGTGTATATATACACATGTGTATACACACATGTGTGTGTATACACACATGCATGTGTATATATATACACACATGTGTGTATATACACACATGTGTATGTATACACACACGTATATGTATATACACACACGTGTATGTATATACACACATGTGTATATACACATGTGTATATATATACATACCCACATTTAAAAAAAAAAAAGATTAAAAAAAGATTTCAAAAAAAATAAAAATTAATAAAAAAAATAAAAATTTGAATCCATAAATAGCTTATTCTTGAATAAGAAATGAATTCCAACTTTTTTTTAGAATTAACTAATGCAAGCATTGACCCCAAAATGGGGATTAGTTTTCTAATTCGAGAATTCAAAAAATCCCCAAACAAAGAATTAAATTATTCTAGCATTAACTAATGCTTATTCTAGGTTAATGCTTGGCACCAAACGTGCCCTTAGGCGAATTGACAATGGAATCAAGTATTAAGAAAATTTAGCTCTAGCAAATGCTGGGTGTGAAAAATACCCCATATCTAAATGTCAATCATGTCTTTGAGGTCACGAGACACGAGCACCTCAATACAAACCTATTTTTAAGGCCAAGCATAATAAAAATGATTAGGTTAAACACAAACACCCTTTTTTTTGAGAGAGAAAGAAATAGCTTGTAGAAAAGGCCAACATGACAATGTAAACTTGAGAATTCTTCCGGACAAGAACACATAGTTTTGTGTTGTCTGAGATGAAAAAGTCTCGAGATTAAGGCTGGAAAAGTAGTAAAGACAACCTGATATACCTAGGTCCGTTCTAAAAGATGGTTTGAATATGGCTAACTTCAATAAAATAGAAAATTAAAAAAACCTTTTGTCAAGTTTTGGACGCCATCAAGATGCATCCCATGAGGGGCCCATGCCTTGACAACCCAATCTCAGAGCATGTTTTTAGGAGGGACCCTCCCAACAAAATATCCTATAAGAATATGCTGCTCTAACCATTGACATGCATTGTCAAAAACCTGAATGAGTAAAACCATATCCATGACTTTAAGGCATACCTTGTGAAAAAAATTGAGCACAAATTTCTAAGAACACTTATTTAGAAGAGCCATTATTGCTAATTTCCAAAGCATCACCAACAACAACAAATATTAGATTGAAGCTTGCCAAAACCATTATAAAATTAGGACTCCTACAATTAATACAATATGGCACAAGATGATGATGGTGACCAACACTATTGCATACTCAAAATAAAATATGACTTAACAAAAAGTTAACCATTTATCAATATACTATTACATTAGAACATGCTGCCAATTAATTTATATATATATAGATAGAGCGATGTCTAACATTTGAAGGGTAGCTCTAAATGGATAATAATTGTTTGAATGTCGCCCGTCAAATTTTGACACAGCGGACATTGAACATACGAACGACGCCATGCCCAAAATCTTTATCAATGATTTTTGTGCTGTTCTTCTATTTAATTACGTCTGCAGGCATTGAGGAAGAGAGCTGGAAAATGCAAGGGCGTCTTGAGGGAAGCGTCTCAGAGAGAGAGGCGTTTTGTTAGCTGTTCCCCGTCTAAAGCCACAGGCACATCTAGGGATAGGAGGGCAAATTAGGAAGTTGTATTTCAATTTGACAGAGAGACTGCCAAACAAGGGGGCGGCCAAAGCTGAGGTACACCTTTGTTCTTTTTAGGTTGCAGTATAAAACCGGTCTTTCATTTTTTTTTCCCAAAAACTGATCACCAGTCTAAAATCTACAATGGCTTCTTGTTTGGTTGAAATACCTTTTTAATTTGTTTTTTATAAGAGCAATTTAGAACAGAAAAATATAAAAGAAGCACATGAATGCACAAATTTGAGCCTGTAGAACAGATCTAGAACCTGCACCCAATAGAACGATGACATGATTCAGATGTAAGAAGTTTTCTTATTGGTTTAAACTTCTAGAATCCTTGAATAGGAAAATATGAATCGGCCTTGTTAAACGTTGAAACATTCTTTTATTGTATTCAGTTTTTCGCAACGTCTGCGGAAAATTTTCGGCATTTATAGACTAGACAAAATGAATTTGATTTTGTGCAGGGCAGAGGGGCACGAGGTCAAACCGAGATTAACTATCAGGCATTGAAAACCGATTTTAAATAGCCAAAGGTCTTAAAATTTATTAAATGGTGTCGGATTGTTTCTTGTATAAGTTAAGTGACAATAATAGATTTATAGCATGTTGAGCCGTGATCTTGGACCTAGGGGCGCGGGTTGAAATATACCAGCGTATAAATTTGCAAATGTCAACAGTAAATCGATAGATAGTAAGTAGTATGGATCAAATGCTTTTCAATCCCAAATTAAAATTTCTCAGAATAAACATAAACATATTGACACAGAATAAACCTGTACTTCATTTTATATGCTTACAGAAAATATTGAAGTTGACATCATAGACATCATCTCTGAATCATCAAACTAGTTCAATATACACCCGTATTTATGCTTACAGACAAGTTCTTGATTGAATAACAATCTAATACACCAGGGAGTTTGAAATCATATGGATCCAATCAAATTGACATAAATGATTCACATTCAGTTCTTAGCAGCTGCATGAATGCATACTTCTTTAGTCACTGTATATGGCTGGGTATAACAGCTTCCAAAAGATCTCTGATTTCTTTAGGTTGAATGACTCCTTCCTGAGGCACGAAATCTCCCTTGCTTGCTAGTGTATATCAGACATGGCCCTTGTATGCAGATGTGGCCCTTGTATTGGATGCGGCCCTTATATGGCGATATAGGCGCCTTGAAGTGGATCTCCTCTACGATGTTTCCCAGCCGCAACGATGTATGTAGATACAACTTTTCAACTCCAGTGTTTGCAAGCCGTCTCTCTATCCGCCCTTCCTTTTTTGATACTAAACTCCTGCAAGTGAGTTGAATGCATCAAATCTATATATGTTACCTCAGCGCTTATCAATCTGTTGGGCAATGGCAGGGATTTCATCCTACCTTGGAGGGCCCCTGAGAATTTTGTCCTAGATGACATTCGTGTACAAATGACATTAACAATAGATCAAAAGCATGAAAACATTCGAATTCCTTATGCATTAAATAGAAAATTACCAGCTTTTCTTAAGAATGTTGGCATATAGGAGAAGACCAACCTTGTAGACATCATCCCACTAAAATAGATAAAATCATAATATTATTATTTATTTATTTAATAATATTATCAAAAATATTTAATGCTATTTAATATAATTATTTATTATATAAATTGTGTCAACGAAACGTTTAAGGTTGCAAATTGTCAAACCAAACATTTCAATTGCGGATATGACAGTCCTCCCCTCCAAGATGTTGCTTGTTCTCCAGCAACTTCAAGTTTTCCTTGAGGGATTTCAAAATATCCGTACTCTTCCATACCACGCCTTTCGCTCCTGGAACTTTGCTATCCACAAGGATTAAATGCACAAATGAAGTAGCATCATAACCACAAAGTGCCTTAAAGGGTGCCATACCGTTGACATATGATGTGTATTGTAGCAATATTCCCCTAAGTGCAACCATCTGATCCAAGCTGATCGCTGCCCTGTAATACAATTCCTTAAATAGCCTTCTATCCATTTGTTCACAATCTCCATTTGCCCATTGATTTGTGGATGATAGCTAGTGTTGGTTGTCAATTGAAAGAGCTCTTGCCAAAACAAACTAAGAAACCTTCTGTCCCTGTCACTTACAATGTTCTTTGATAAACCCCGAAGTCTGGAAATCTCTCTAAAAAACAGATCTGCCACTTGTGTGGCTTTAAATTCTAAAGAAATGGTTTAGAAGTGGGCATATTTAGTAAATCTATCAACAATATATATACAACCCTTACCTTGTACCTTTGGCAACCCTGTGATGAAATCCATAGATGTGCTCTCCCATTTCTGATTTGGAACTGGTAGGGGCTACCATAGACCAAATGGAAGACATGCCCCATTTTGTTTTGTTGGCATTCCATACATCCCCGAACATGCTGCAACACATCATTCTTAAGCCCTTTCCATGAAAAACATTCTCTCACCTGCGTGCATGTCTTGTAGAAGCCAGGATGACCAACAATTGGTGTATTATGACATGCCCTCAAAATCTTCTCCTTCATCTTGGATTCAAGTTTGAGTTACACCTGATATCTATAAAGGATGAGCTCGTCAATCATCTTAAATCTATCATCTTGCAATTTCCCTTCCAAAATATCATTAGCAACTGGATTCTTAACATACTTGGCCATTACAAAAGCCTTCCAATCGGCAGATATATCAGTTTAGAACAAGAACATAAATAAGGTTTCCTAGAGAGTGCACCAGCCACTGCATTACTATTCTCTTTTACATACTCAATGTTAAAATCATAGGCTTGGAGTATGCTTATCCATTTTTCAGCTATCATTCAAATCCCTTTGGTTGAGGAAGAATTTCAGACTGTTATGATTTGTTTTGACCACACAAACTTCCTGCAAACCAAATACTGCCAAAATGTGGCTAGAACATGCATAATAGCCAACATCTCCTTGTCATAGATAGAGAAATTTTGTTCAACTGCCTTGAGTTTTCTACTTTCACATCCTATGGGATGTTTATTTTGGATCAAGGCAGCCCCAATGCCTTCTCTAAAAGCATTGCATTCTAAAACAAAAGGAAGTGATAAATCTAGAATTGCCAAAATAGGACATGAGCTCATTATATGTAATGTTCCCTTCCAATATTACCCTATCTAGATCCTGTTCACATAGTTAGGATAATCAGAGTTAGGAAAAATATTTACCAACGTTACTTAATTGAGCCTATAGATATACTATTGTGTAGATATTTACAGCTTATGGTAATAGAGAACATAGTCTACATAGGATTGGCCAAGGAGACCTCACTAAGCCCAAGGGTGGATTTTGGCCCTCTTGGCAAAAGTTTCACCAGAGGTCTCATACTTAGTAGGTACTTGCCTTTCCTAACCATGTCTCCCCCTTGGATACTTTACTTATCACAAAGGAATGTTAGGAAGCTTGTAGTGGGGTCCTCAGCTCATTTAGTCTTAAGCCCAAGAGTGGAACTTGTCCCTCTTAGCCTACTTAGAGACCAGCCTTATACCCTCTTACCTACTATTCCTCCTTCCAACTATGATGAGGTGTATACATAATTCATTATATTTGATTTATGATTAAGAAACCACTTATAAAATCTGACTGTCCTTATTAACATTAAACATTCCTATAATTGAATAAATTAGTTCATTCAAAATTATTCTATAGAATATTCAACTATAATAAGTTATATATATTTATATATATCTTTTCATAAACTACAAAGATATTTATAGAAATCTTGTCTTCTTATTCCTCTCATATTTATATATACTCCTATACCGTTGATCGTCTCTTACTATACTTTCTCCAAACACTGATTAGCTATGCGGGATGATCATAAATGGATGGCTTAATCAATAGCTTATGCTAATTATCTAAGCGATCCTTATCGTTTCAACCAACATGGCCAGATAATATAAGTTGATGCCTTTGTTTAACCATTATAGTCTTATATTGGTTAATGAATATGACGACGGTTGTGTCAAACCTCATATTTGGGATGGATGCCATGTAAAACTGCCGGCTACTAGAGGCGTACAAGAACTAGACAAATCTCTTTATATTTGTTCAGACTTATATTGCCCCGGCAGTATACGACCTACCTAATTTTAACCAGCGACTCCCCTCTAAGAAACCATAAATACCATGCAATGTTGTGGTTAGAGATTCCTACTAAGACTTAGTAAGGCTGTGTAATGTCGTTGTCAGCGATAATGAGCAAGAGGGTGTGCTATGTGATCTCCCACAAGATGGGATAGGAGCCACATATTACTGCCTGCTATCAGCGATAGCCAAATCTGTATTGTTCTGTCTTTGCCTACGTTGAGAAGTCTCTTCCATACTGTTTGATCTGCATAAATGGGATTCCAGCCATTTCGTAGATTGTTTTCCCTGTTCTCCTTCCCTAAGAGGAATGAATCCGATGCCCTTATGTATCTTTCTAGACACAAGGCTCACACCCCTTTACCTGCAATGAGACACTCATTCCACATGCAGTCTTAAATGATATTGTTACAGATATTTGTATGCATATGAGATTAATTTCAATATCAACTTGATTTCTTAATCAACGGTCTGCAGTTAATATCTTTGGGTTATATAAGTAAGATCACAGCCTTTATGATTACTGTTTGTTAGTCACTCCGTATTTAATACTATGATCGCATCATATTAGAGCTATATTTGTTCTTCCTTATTGATGCAATATATATATATATATATATATATATATATATTATATGTTGGACATCCAAGGGAGATCAATTTGGGGAATAATACATTATTCTCAAAAGGAAACAATGAATAGTGGTTACTCAATCCTTATGAAAAATGGTGGCCCGTCCACCATCAAATTATAAAGGAGGTATCATTCCAAGCATTGAAGGGGATACATTGTGTTGTGATTCAAGAGATAAATAATCAGTACTCAATCAGCAATCAGTACTCATTAAAGAGCAGATCAAAGTATAAGGCACGAACAAATCATCCAACAATTAATGCATTCAACAGTACCTTGCATTAGTAAATATATTCATCAAGGATTTTCTAAGCAATCAGCACAAAGAGCACACAAAAGGACTAAAATTGATTCATAGAGATTAATCAGCATTTACATCCAAGAAATTATCTTAAGATTGAGAGGTAGATATTATATTAGATCGGCCATCTTTAGCATCCTTCCTTCTAACTAGTAATTGCAGTATTATTATATCTATGTGCATATGAATTATAGATGATGCTTAAATAAATGCTCATAGTAGAATATATGATGTGCTTGATTGTTAGCAATGCATCTCATAGGAAGGGTTCTAGGTGTAGCAAAGGGGGTTGCCGAGGCTATGTAAGTAGGCCTTCCTATAATGGACCAAAGGGCCCTTACGTTGGAGAGCTGAGGAACCTACTTACAACCTCCATCCAACTCCACAAGATGGAAATAGAGAATAGTTATGCATGTTGTCTGAAACCCACCTTGCGAGAGAGGGCCTGAGGTATAAACAAAACGGGTTGACAAGGCTACGTAAGTAGGTCGTCCTAGAATGGACCAGAGGGCCCTTACGTCGGAGAGACAAGGAACCCAGTTACGACCTCTGCCCAACTCAACAAGATTGCCCGTGTTTTTTGGAAGATGGGGTAGGATGGGGAAAGCAGGTACAAGCTGCCAGGTGGGAGGGTTGTGGTAGACATCACTCTTGGACTTGGTGTAGAAATGGCTTCAGGTGGACCCATCACGTCTCTTCTTCCAAACCCTCATATGGTTGTGGAGTATTATTGATAATCTATGAATATAATATGGTTCCTAACCCTAATCTTAACGTGCACACATGTGTATATGTGGATATTTGTACATATTGTTTTTGAATGCAGGATTCAAGTCTTGAGGTGCATTATCACATAGATTTTTAAGTGATGAGATGTAATGCTAACCCTAGTTTGTTGCAATGTGATAGGGCAAATTCTAGGGCAATTGTGATTTTATAACAACTCTTGTCAGGGGTTTGAAGATCTTAATATCAATTTCTATCTTTGGCTCATTTTGGAATTGGCCAAATTTTAAATGTTTTGTGGGTTTCTTTCGGCATATAACATGTTTTCTCACTTGTTTGCTCCACCAACCAGCAATAATGGCACTGTTTATCTCAGCTACTACAATTTATTGTAGATGTGTTCGTTTGACTTGGAATGCCCATTTTTGGGCAGGATTTGTTTCGAGTCGCATATTTTGAAATGCTTCAGTGTTGCTGTTTGGGTTTTGGCATGTGGTAAAACAATATCATTTTTGGGAGTTTGGTTTGTTGTGTGAACTCCAAACACCTTTAAAGATTGTAACACACTTCAATGCCATAGTCCAATATGCAAGGGATTACAGAGCCGTGAAATAGAAGAAGATTAATATAGTGATGGGATTTTATTGTGGAATGTCTCCATGGCACTTCATATGTATTTTGAAGAATTTCTTTAGATGTAGATAAGGATTTTCCTTTGCCACATTTGTTGGCATGAGTGTAATTTTGGGTCAAATGGATGTAACAATATTCTGAAAATGTTCTAGGTATTGTACATATCTTCCTTATGCATTTTTGTTTGGGTTGCTAATTATGTTCTGTTGCAGAGTTTCAGTTCATTGGTGTATGCAAATGCTTAGCTGTACTCTTTTTTTTTTGTTTGTGCTCTTTTGAATGTTTTGACTTTGTTGCCCAATGAATAGGCACCATTCTGGAACCCCTACGAATCTCGTACCTTCTAAACAAAACACAAACCATTGTTGTAGGAGCATGAGTAGTTTTTGTTTGCCAACAACCCAGTGATATAACAAAGTCTTTACTTTAGGGAGCCTTGAATGAATTCATTTTATGTGGGTTAGATGTGCATAATTTTATCACCTATATAAGTTATTGAGGGAGCTATTTATTCTTGGTCTAATGACAATCTTTGGGGCCAAGTCAATAAGTTGGGTTTGGCCTTCATTAGTTTGTAATTGTTCAACTTCATTTTAAGTGTTCTCCTTATCTGTTAAGGTCTACCCTTGGGAATGCCGTCTCAAGTTTAAGCTAAGCTCAAAGTGTAGAAGGTAAAACCAACTCTTGTTGAGTTAGTTGGGTGAAATCCAGTCCTAGGAAATTGAGCAGTGATTTTGAAACCTAACAAGCCCTTTGTTGCCCAAGGTATCATCCAAACCTTGAAAGTTGCTTGGATAAGAATGGCCATGTATGAGGTCGCAAAACTTCAGGCAAAATTGAAAAAGCTAGAGATCAAATACAAGCCCTTGCCAAAAACACATTGTGAAAATTTAGGGTTTTAATTGGGGTCAGCAGGCCAAACATTTTTTGACTTGGTAACTTGTAAAATTCTTGGTGCGTTCCCTGTCGTTTTGGAGGATAGAGTTGAAGGTTGTGGAGCCTTTGCCACCAAGCCCAAATGAAGACTTTTGAGATCACATAGACTATTAAGGCACATGCCATTTTCATAATTAGAAAAAAGGCGAAAACAGTGTGAGTGTGAATATCACATTTTTACTTGTTTTTATGCATCCAAAGTTAGTTTGTCACAAGGGCAGAGTAAATCTCATCGATTTGTTGAACTACTTGCCTGCAACTTGATGGAGACTTGGCAGAAAATTAACAACAGCTTGGCTGCGGTGAATTGTGAGTTTTCTATGGAGAAACTTGGTGCAAAAAAACGTTGGTGAGTACCTGGCAACTCATCTAGTTGTAAAACTATGGTGTTTAAAGTTTATCATCTTTTATTATGGGGTTGACCTGCACTGCTCTCTATATACTGTTAGGGAAAAGCAATATATACCCATGTTTTAATTAAGCTTTGACTATTCAGCCACATGGTTTTCATTTTTTGTACGACTACAATTTTTTTTATTGCTCGTGACAAAGATTTGGTCCATAGTGTTTATTTATATTGTACAAATTGAATCAATTTCTCTATGATTTGGAATTGCTCTCAAATGACACGTTGCTACAGTATAGTCATGTACACCACACATATTCATGGCATGTTCAATTTAACTTTTCATATGTAAATTCTTTTATTCTCAAAGTGCATTTATTTTATCTCTTCTATTTAGAAAAGATCTCACTATTTTGCTTATTGATTATGATTTACCTCCACATGGAAATAAATTCCAAATCCTCCCTTTAGAAATAGAGTTGTAGAATTTAGAATTTAAACAAAATGTCACTTGAAGGTGCTATTGAATGGCTAATAGGCCGATTTATTTATAGCCTTGTCAACTAAATGTTTCATGAATCACTTTGGGAAAAAATATATATATATTTTATAGCCTTGTCAGCTAAATGTTTCATGAATCACTTTGGGAAAAATTCAAAATATATATATATATATATATATGTTTAGCGTTTGGCCGATATGGCTACAAATATGTGCCTATCGACCATTCAATAGGTGTTGTTACTCTTTTAAAATAAGACAAAATTATTTTACTATAAATGAGAAAATGAATTTTTTTTTTAATTGATATTTCTTAATGGTATGAGGGAGGGGGAGTAGATGTATGTTACAGAAACCTTTTAATAACTGAGAAACAAATCGGAAACTATTAAACTTGAACTAGTAAACATCTTGGGTTTTTTCCCAAGAAAAATGAACCAATGCTATATTCCTTTGCTTCATATGATTGTGAAACACCATTTCATCTTTGCTTTACTTTAAAATGAAATTACAATTCAAAGAATTAAAACGGACTTAGAGTGAACTGGTGATTTTCAAACAATGTTAGTCAGATTCTGCGCTCAGAAAAATAATTTTATTTGCAAACTAAAATTTAATAGTTTTTAGTGCCTAAGAATAGGACAATAACACTAACAATAAAAACTATTTTCTTGTGGCCAACTATAGGAGAGAACACCGATGATAAAAACTGATTTCTTGCTCCTAGATGTAGGTCTTAGAGGAGAATAGCAGCCAAGCGACAAATTTTAAAAGTTAACACTTTCTCTTTGTGAGTAAGGTCGTCCCATTGAACCCAATCTCTCTCTCTCTCTCTCAGTATTTCAGATGTCTTTTTGGCAGGTATTTTGTCAAAATATTTATAACTTGCCTATTTGAGGGTACACAGTAAAGAATGATTGTTGCTCCCTTTTATACCATGGTACGCAGATTCTACTTGAAGAGCACACGATTATACTGAGGGGGGGGGGGTGAATCAGTATAATAACTATTTTAAACTTTAACCATCACAATAGCATCAAGTACTGAAATTAACAATTATGCACATGAGAACACAATAATACAATGTTTTACGTGGAAACTCAATGAGTTAATTTATGCACATGAGAACACAATAATACAATGTTTTACGTGGAAACTCAATGCGGGAGAAAGCCACGGCAAATAATTGGCAATTGCTTTTATATAATTCTTTCACAATAGTTGTAGGCACCAACCCGCTTAAATCTGAAATTCCACATGGACAATGTTGCTATCCCAGCTGTATTTCGCTCCACAAATCTGAATACTTTTCTTTCCTCAATTTACAGTTTTCATAGTAAAAAATTTCCCATAAGATGAGCACAATCTCTTCATAAAATCTGCAAACAATTCTCTTAACATTTGCTCTTCATCTGTTGGCGTATATGACTTATTTGTCTTTTACTTCACACACCACACATTTAATTTCTCACTTTAACAGATAACAAGTTTAGATATGCCGCTGACTTGTCTTAAGAATAATACCAACAAACGTTTGTCTTTTCTTTGAATAAGATAAAATAAATTTTGTCTTTTATGGGACATAAAACAAATCGCTTCTTGTCTTATGCACAGCACCACTTTAAAAATATTCTTTTGTTTATTGCTAACTATATGAAATCGCACTTCTTAACCTTATGAATCGCTGGCTTTAGACTTGCATTATTTAACTATTCGATATTCGTACTTCTTAAAGAATCGACATAGTTTAAGTTAATAATTTTTTAATCCATTCCCTTGTATCATTGCTGAAGTTTATTATTTTTCCGCTGCTATATATCAGTAATTTACATCAGATCAGTTCTGTGTATCTTTCACATAAGTTTATTATTTTACCACTACTTTTTATTTCCTAATCGCTGTTTATGTATAGAAAGCCGCTGTTATCAAAGAAGAGGTAGCCCACAGCTTGTCATTAAGTTCGCTGCTTCTTTGACCTTCTTTATCACTGCCTTCAATATAATACATCCTATTCACTGAGTTTGGTCAAATCTATTTTCAATATCTCTTTACTGTACTTAGTTGCTGGCCAAGATAAATTTGCTATTCGCTTCTATTAAAAATTAAAATCGCCAATTCTTAAGGTTGCTGTTAGTATTTATTGCCAATTAAATACTCTGAGATTGCTGTTTATATTTGCTGCTATAGTCATATCATTCGGTGCCATTTGATGTAGATATATTGCAGTCATATCTCATATATGCCAAATAAACTCTAAATATATATTTTTGGTGTACTTCATCATTCAATATTGCTATCATACATCATACCATGTCTTTAACTTTAACATCAATGACAATATCTCATCACTACACTCAGTTATAAAAATCCGAACTGCAAATTGAAACTGCAATAAATTCAACATATATAGGCACATGATAACCTACAAACACAATTTTCTAAAAATAGGAAAAAAAGTAAAAAGATGCCATTTATTAAATTGAAACTGATTACACTTAAATACTGTTTTTCCTTTGTATTCTATATCTTTTTGGTACCAAGTTTTGTGTTTGAGATCTCTTTTGTAGATTAAAAGGATCTTTGGGCTTTATACACAGCCAACTTAGTTGGGGTGCCAATAGAAGAATAGGTTTTAACAAAAAACTAAAGCAGACATTTAAATAAAACTATAGACAAAGTGCTTTTTTTCCGATCGGTAATAGAGGTTATAACTTATTGATAGTCAAACGGGCAAAGCCCCGATACAAGGGTGATAACAAGTAGGGGTACCACCTCCCCAAGATTCTAATAAAACAGCATAAAGGACTGAATGACAACAATATTTGCACCATGCGAGTTAGGAATTTCTCTTAACTGCCTCTTTTGAATGAGAGCGAAGAACCATATCAAAGTTCTTATGTTTCCTGTCTTTTTTCCCCTTCACCGTAAACCATTCATCCTCAACAACAATTGCCTCTTTCAGCCCTCTGAGGATGTGTCCGTTGGGATTCTCCCACTCCCCCTTGCACTGCTTCCCTCTGCCCGCTCCATACTTTCTCTAGCCTCCAGACCTAAACCCTTATTCACCACTGGTCGCATCTTCTCAATGCCTGCTGGTGTGCCAATCCCCATCCCATGATCATGAGAAATGCCCAGTGAGTGATCAGCTGGCATAGGTTTCTCGTTGCGCACCTTCGTTGGCATCCACTCATGAACTGTCTCTGAGGGCATCTGAGTCTTCTCCTTAGCAACTACCTGTGCGAAGCTCCTATGTTCTTCCCCTTTCTTCTCTACTGTGTAGTGTTGTTCAACAAAATCTTTCCACCACGATGTCGCCTTAGACGTCTTATCTCTGCTACAATGTGTAGCCTGATGCCCAATTTGGAAGCATCGTCTGCATCTAAAGGGAACATTCTCATAGTCCAAAGTCCTTTGGAAGTTTTAATCAAAATTGCCTCTGGGAGGCCGGTAGAGACATCCATTTCTACCAAGATTCGAGCAAAGGTAGAGTGAAGTAGGTTGGAAGACTCCAAATCAACCATTAAAAAGTCACCTAACGCATTCCCAACCTCTTCCAACAAAGATTCAAACCAAAGGTGCAGGGGAAGATTAGGAAGCCTTACCCACAAAGGCAT
The DNA here is from genome assembly GCA_018584345.1 of Thuja plicata. Classification (NCBI taxonomy): domain Eukaryota; kingdom Viridiplantae; phylum Streptophyta; class Pinopsida; order Cupressales; family Cupressaceae; genus Thuja; species Thuja plicata. The sequence goes on from MU228404.1 coordinate 1,008,956, forward strand.
CACATTGAAGGTCTCAGTTGGAGGACAAAAGGTTGGGTGCCATGCTTTTAAACTCAGAGAAAACTTCTCCTCCCCAACCCAGAAATGTTCACATAGAACCTTATTTCTGTCTTGGGGATTTTCAAATACAACAATAAAAAATCCCTTTGCTACCGGATAGATTTGAATATCCCCCTCGATTACTGGCTCCCAGTTGTCCGAAATCCAAGAGTGTATGTCAGGTAAGCTTGGCTAGTTCCCCTGGAAGCATCCTATCACCCCCAGATTGGAGAACACAGAGACATTGTGGGGTATCTCCTCCGCCTCGGAGCTCAGCTCTATAGCCACATGCTTGGTTTTCGGGAATATGGATCCCCTTGCACTGTCCCCACTCTGTATATGAAGCCCTAGGTCTTGCCTAGGAGCCTAGACCCGATCCTGATGCTGGAGCCCCGCCCTGTCCCTATCTCCTGCTGGTTTATCTTTGGCGATTCCAAAACCCCGACTGCCTCTCCCATTTCAACCTTTCCCACTGGAAAGCACCCCTTTCCAACCGTTATTAGGGGTCTCTTGCCTTGCATTTTCGTTGGAACCATCTGGCCTACGCGCCTGCTTCTCCCTGGGAGTCGCCCCCAGCCAAGAGCCGCCATGTCTAGAGCTCTGCTCACGAGCCCTCATACCATCCCTATCCTCCTTCATGCAGGTCGTTGCAGCCAGCGACACTCGGAGATTCAAACCCTGCAGCCCCACACTGTGGGCTCTGAGACTTGCGGTCGGTGGCTCCGCATGGATGGCCGAAGCCCTAGCACCCGCACACGAAGGAGCCATTTTTTTTCTTTTTCAAAAAAATAAATAGACAAAGTGCTTTAATCTAGAAACAAAAACAACTTATCTTCATGAATTTAGAATACTTCTGTATATATGGAAAGCCAGAAAAGTGAGAAGAGTCCAACCCTTAGCCAAAATAGAGAGAAAATACAAGAACAAACAACACAAAATTAAAACTGAAAGCTCAGATTTATTGAACAGATTGAAAAGATTAGGATTTGCAACGGTTTTAGTGAAGCCGAACTTCAACGAGCACTGATTAGTCCTTGAGGACCAAGCAGGTGGTGTTTGCTTTTCAATTTGCATTCGTGGGTCTCCCACCCATGCTTTTCAAACCCTCTAGGCTGATTTACACTCCCTTCTTCCTCTATATTGACATTCAAAAAAGTTGTGTTTTACATCAATTTGATACAAAGACAAACTGAAATAAGATTGCAAAAGAGATAATTACCTTGACAAAAGTGTATCTTGCAAATGAAGCAAAGTTCTCATTGTAATCAACTCCCTCTCTCTAAGAAAACCCTCATAAAATGAATTTGGCTTTTAACTTCTGTATGTCTCATCTACTGCATGTGTTGCTTGGTACAACCGCTTGGATTCGATCTTTGATTTTCTATCGGTCTTGGCACAATCTGCCAAACATTGTTTTGTATAATAGAGTTATTCTCCTTTGTCACGGCATCTTGCTAAATTTGCTATGAATTTACCTCTTTAAACCTAGAGGCTTTTGTATTATTGATGGAAGACATCAAAGCAACATAATTTATATTTTTCTTAGGGCAAAGACTCTCTTAGAAAGAAGCTTTTGGTGCTCCTTGTTCTTGTGCCTCCTACAATTTATATGTAAGCCATCTAACTTTTCTGGTTGTATTATGTGGTAAGTAGTTATCTATTGTTGCATTAGATCTTGGCTGAATTACAATTGCTATTGGTCTATTTTTTTCTTAGAACTTGGGACAACAAATTTTTCACTTTCATCAATTTTCATTGAGGGCTCTGAGGACCTATAGGACCAAGCATCCTCATGAACCTCCATTTATTGACTCACTATTATCTTTCATTGTGATGAAACATAAGGCTTGTAAGCCTTGGAGGACTCATTGTATCCCACAAAGACACCCTTCAAGTTGGTTCAAACTTCATCCTTTTCTCCTTTGGCACATGAATGTAGACAAGATGTACACCCCAAAATGGCAAATATTAGGTTTCTCTCTAGTAAATATTTTTTTAGGAGTCTTGTCCTTTAGTGTTGTGTGACATGTAAACATTACAACTACATCCCTACCCAAAAAAACATGGATAAATGTAGGTCATCAATTATGACCTTTGCTATCTGTATAGGAGACCTGTTTGTTCTTTTCACAACTAATTTTTGTTGAGGCCTGAGGGTTGTTAGGCACAATCAACTCCCTCTTGATCCTTGCATACCAACAAATGTTATCAAAGTCCTTTGAGGAATGCTTGTCTCCATTGTTGGACCTTAAAATCTTAGTGAATCTAGGCTCCTTGTTTGATTCTCCACAAGAGCTTTGAAGTCTGGGAACTTTTCAAATACCTCATCTTTAGGCTTCACAAAGTAATTCCAGTTTTTTCTTGAGGAATCGTCTATAGATGAAATACTATGTTACTGGATTCCTCTGTTGAGGCCCGGATCTTGGTTTTGGTATGATCGGGATCCTGGTTCCTCCCGGATTCCTCTTGGATTCCTCCAGGGTTTTGGAATGGAATCCGGGTTCTCCCTGGGTTCCTCACTGAGGAACCCAGGGAGAACCCTGATTCCATTCCAGAACCCTGGAGGAAGAGGAACCCAGGGAGAACCCGGATTCCATTCCAGAACCCTAGAGGAATCCAAGAGGAATCCGGGAGGATCCACAGGAATCCAGAAGGATCCGCCGGAACCCAAAATCTGGGTGTCCAAAAACAGGCCCACATTGACTTTTATTTTTTATTTTTTTAATAAATAAAGTCAAACTAAACCTAATTTGACCCTTCTAAACCCTAATTCGACCCTTTTATGCTTGTGATT
>MU228404.1:1011927-1028264 GCA_018584345.1 Thuja plicata
TATCCATACATATATAAATTTATAATATATATATATATATATATATATATTTTATTTATTTATTTATTTTTTTCAAAAATGTCTATATATATATACCTGCGGAACCAGGATCCGGCCCAAAAATTTTTTTGCCGAATCCCCGAACCCGAACCCGAACCCGAATCCGAACCAGAACCAGGATCGGCTACTTAGATGAAATATAGTAAATTGCTTCTTTCCAATGTAGTTGCTAACATAGGTCCAAATACATCTGAATGGATTGGATAAAAAATCTGTCTTTTTTTGTGCTCCTTCTTAGGGAAAGCAGTCTTGGCTTGCTTATCGAGTGTGCAGCCCTTCTGCACTCTATCCTTATCTATCTTGAAGTCTATCAATCCTTGCACCATAATGCTCCGATGCAGGTGACCAAGTCACTTGTGCCAAAACTTACAATTAGTCACTGTCATTTATCAAGGCTCCATGTGTGATTGTATTAGGAATAAACTCGTATAGATCACTCTCTCACATACCTCTAGCCAATACTTGATCATAATCCTAGCTGAAATCTTTGATAATGACTTGAAAATCATCAATCTCAAGCATACTCTTAAGATTTTTGTATGGCTGAAATTGGAAGTAGGTTCATTCTCAAACCAAACACATATAGGAAATTATGGTGTTTAAGAACATTATTTGAAGGAATGCAAATCTTGTCTCTATGACAAGATAAGCAACATTATCATCAAGCTCTACTTGTATACCTATAATATGGTCTTGAAGTTTGTTAAAGGCCTTATTATTGACTATCATGGGTTAAGTCCACAAGTATCCTTACAGCATCCTTATGATATTTTCTTACTACATAGGGTTTTCTGATTGGGGTTATCCATAGTCAGAAATTCACTTGTGTTATGCGCTGTATTGATGTGCAAGTTATGTGAAATTAGTAAATTACTTGAAACGAGATTTTTTGCAAGTTATATTAACTTACTTAAAACTAGAATTTTTTAATAGAACATATCATCACATGTTTTTATTTGAAATTAATGACCAATTGGAGGGCTTATGACAACATAAATGTTTTCAGGTAAGGGAAATTGCAGATATCAAGGAATGACAGATCGAGCAGGGCAGGATTCGAGTCCAATGGTGTTGCTTATGCTCATTGCAAGCCTTAGCTTGCTGGTGCCTTCATATGCGAGCATTGGTGACAGTGATCCTCTCTACAGGTACTCTATATCTCGCTTCCAACTAATTATTTTAGTCCTTAATCTGAGGGATAAATGTCTCTCTCCACACAAATCAACATCTGGAAGATACATGCCAAACACAGATCTGCCTTTATTTAGCTATTGAGAAACCATTTCAACAAACTAATGGGGTCCTCATTACAACCAGCCTCACAGCAATGCAAAGTGAGACCCTTCACCCATAAGCAGACACAGCAATACAGATGCTATTTGACAAAGCTGGAGGAAGGATGATAACATCCGAAAATTTCAATTTCGTCTTCCTCTAATTCCATGGATGGGGCACCATTATTATGCAAGAGAAAGTGATAATAACTATGATGTAATAATCCCAACAGCATGCTATTCAAGATGTTTGCCCACAAAGTTAATCACCAATTTCAAAGATTAGATAAATTAACATAATACTGTTTGGATGATTGGTACATTCTCTTGTATTATACCCCAAGAAGGATTTGCTCTTCAGAGCAGGTGAGACATCTGAAATGTATTACATGGAATTTAGCAATTAATAACTTCTAATCAGTGTGTGTACAATTTCTCCGGAAACGATCACATTTATTATTTCGTAACCTAATTATGTTAAAGAGCACAAAATGGTCTCTGTAGGAGTGTCAAACTCTAAATCCGAAGTGTTTTATTTATTTATTATCATGTCCATGAAAAATGTATGGTCAAAAGCGGAAAAAGAGGGATAACTGGATGGACCCCAAGTTTGTTTAAGTATTCACTTACATATTCATTTTATTGATTTTACTATACATTCTCTTATCCTCTGAAGGAAAGGTGCATATACGTCTCTTCATGAAGTTGAGGAGGCTGATGTCTAGGGAACAAAAGAACAGAATTACTTATTGAAGCATAAGGAAATCATTAAAGGCCATTCATTTGAAGTTTGAACATGCAGGACAACAGACAGATTTACAGAACTTGAGTGATGAGTATTCCAAAGCTTCCAAGTTCCTAGCAAGTTTGTTATAAAATTCCTCCAAGTATAATATTCATAATTGATGTTATAGGTTTCTTTCAACTACAAGTGTGAACAAGAGCAACTGTTCATTTATAATAAATTCTTATAATACCATAGATTTTCCTGAAGGCAAGTACACCACAGATCAAAATAGTTGTGGGTTTGACATCTCATAATGGGGGACAATTTAAGAGTCTGCTATGATCTACGGGCAATAGTAAATCCCAGCACTGAGTGTTGAGATTTTACCTTGTAATGTTAAGTATATAGCAATAATTGCATTTGAAAATTATAACTATCTTGTGTCAGATTGATACTTTGACTATTGAGCAGCCAACATGATTTTAATATTTAATTCATGCTATCTATTTTCTCAGATCACTCTCAGTAGTAAGCTAGGTTCCAAGGAACTAAATTATTGTCATGTGCTGCTGTTTAGGAATTAATTGCCAAGAAAGAATTATATTAAATGAATCGTAGCTTTAGACATCCTCTGAACATTACTTTTATTACCATATACTAATTAGACTCCCTCTAAAATATTATTAAAAGGGGGTTTAAATTTCATAACTCTATTTAGTATATCTTAGCCAGCTATTTACAGCAATGCAATACAAAGCATATCATAACCTAAGGCCAGTACCTATAGACAAGTTTCTGAAACCAATCCTACTAAGCAGTGAAATGATGATTGATTGTATTAACAAAGGAGAAGAATACTCTTTATAGTTTATATAAGAGATTATAGAGGAACTTTCCATAATGGAAATGATCGAGAACTAAATACAGAAATGGAAGTTACGAAAAACTAACCAAACGATTTAAATGACCACCACAAGCTAAATATTACAATATTACTTTAATACCTTTCCTTAAGGATCATTGTACTAACTCCATGCAGAAGGCTTGACATAATCTGTTGTCTTTTGGCCAATAATGCATAGAAGTCTGACTCCCCTGAATGGCCTGTGACATGAGCTTGCTGTTGACACCCTCCCTGGTTGGATCTTTGATCAGCCAACTGCTTTCTGCAGAATTTCTTCATATGACCATGTTTACCTCTGGCTGGCTTCCAACATGTTGTTGGGTAACGAAGTCATCCCTCTTCGATTTTTTGGAAAATCGCTCTAAACCTTCACAGTTCTGAACATCCACAATTTTGCCTGAAATTGTCCAAAAAACTAGGGCAAAAACCCTCCATTGCTTTGGAGGAAAACACCATCACACACGATTTTGTTAAAAAATCATGCAAGAACACAGTTTGCCCTAGAAACCTCAGGCACAAGCGTGAAAAATCCGTATTTGGAGCTTAATAATAATATTATGGCCTTTACGGCTAAGATCAACATTATGCTTTGCATAAATAAGGACAATTAAGATAATAATAAATGTTAATATATTCTGGAAATATATTTATTATTATCTTACCTTTGATTAATTAAATAATATATTTATAGAGCGATTTGTAAATAATAATAAATAAAAGGTATTTATTATTATTATTAAATAAAAGGCTTGAGGGCCCAAGTCGGCTACCTTGGAGAGGTATGTCTTTTCTATCCAAGCTCTTATATATATCCGATTCTTAGAGTGCGAAATCAAAAACATATTTCTTCCTCCTTCAAAAACATAACATAACATATGTCTTCCTCCTTCAAGAATCGAAATCCACCATTAGCAAATTCTTAGAGTGCGAAATGCATCTACCATTGTCGTGCGAAATATATCAGACTTGAGGAACGAATTCAAGGGTTTGAATTAGTGAGTTCTAGGGCAGAAATAAGAAGCGAATTTGGGCTGGTTGTAAGGGCGAATTGGAGCAAATCGCAGCAGCCCTAGAAGGGGAAATTGAAGCAAATCGCAGCAGCCCTAAAAGGACAAATTAGGGCAGAAATCATGCAGATGCATAGAGCGAATTCAAGCTGGTGCGAATTCCAGCAGTATGCATATATCTGCCTTTAAGGACACTTAAAGTGCAGATTGATTACAGTGTTTAAAGTGCAGATCATAGGACAGATCTGAGGCAATCCTAAGTTCAGATCGATGACACTTTGGAGCAGAATTAAAGAAGCCCTAGGTGGGCTAACTCGGGTCACATTCAGAGGGAGTCGAAGGATCAGTTTTGAACTCTCCTAAGTCTGATTTTAGAGATACTATCCAGGTACTATCTCTCCTTCTTTGTGATTATTTTTCTTTATATCCTGTGCTTAGTTGGTGAAAGACCTCTATAGATTGTATTGTCCTTGCTATAGTCTGCAAATATTAACACTTAAAACCATGATTTTTTTTAAAAAATTGCCAACAACACGAGCAGAACTCAATGTGGCAAAAAAACCTTGTCAGCAGACTGCACAATTTGCAAAAAACCAGAAACCCTCATTTGCAGGCTGCCAGAAACCCTCGCGTGCAGTACTGAGAAACCTATTGTGTGAACTTGAAACAGAGGAAAAAACCAGAAATCAGCCGTGATTGGAGAATGAAGTCATGGAAAAACCAACGGACAAATCCCTAAAAAATCCCTTGCATGAAGACAAAAACAGTGCGCAAAAGCCAGCAAAATAACATCTAGTTGCAATTTGCAGACAAGAACTGGTTCCAGAAACCCTTACCCTTTAAAATGGTGCAATTGCCTTCAAGATGGTGCCAAAAACCTCTTCAGCGGTGATTTGCAGTGAGAGAACCCTCGCTGTGAGTAGAAAACCACTGATGCAGGCTGGAAAAAGATAGGTTGCGGCACTAGAAATGCGACAAAAAGACCTGCCGTTTGATCTCAAAAACCCTTTGCAAATCGCAAGCAGACTATAAAAAATGGCTTCATTTTTAGAAGAAACAATCCACCCGATTTTTCTCAGAAACCCTCAATTTTATTCTGTAAAATCAATCAAAAACAAAAACCCTGATTTTTATTCAGAAAACTTGATCGAAAACTAGTTGCAATTTTCAGATAAGAAAATCCCACGATTTTTATCTTACAAAAAATCTCCACTTTGTTTGTTTTCAAATTGAGCAAAAAATCTTCAGAAATTTCTTCATGAAATGTTTAGGAAAAAACTATGACTTTTGTTATAAAATAATCCATCAAAAAACCCCATGATTTTTGTTATAAAAAACCCCACGATCAAGAAACTTCTAGAAATTTCAGGGAAAGAACACAAATTTTATTATTAAAAAATAAACCAAAAAAAGAACCTATGCTCTGATATTTAGCAAAATCCCTTAAACCCTTACCCTTCAAAATGGCGCAATTTCCTTCAAGATGGTGCCAAAAACCTCTTCAGCGGCGATTTGCAGTGAGAGAACCCTCGCTGTGAGTAGAAAACCACTGATGCAGGCTGGAAAAAGATAGGTTGTGGCACTAGAAATGCGACAAAAAGACCCGCCGTTTGATCTCAAAAAGCCTTTGCAAATCGCAAGCAGACTATAAAAATTGGCTTCATTTTTAGAAGAAACAATCCACCTGATTTTTCTCAGAAACCCTCAATTTTATTCTGTAAAATCAATCAAAAACAGAAACCCTGATTTTTATTCAGAAAACTTGATCGAAAACTGGTTGCAATTTTCAGATAAGAAAATCCCACGATTTTTATCTTACAAAAAATCTCCACTTTGTTTGTTTTCAAATTGAGCAAAAAATCTTCAGAAATTTCTTCATGAAATGTTTAGGAAAAGACTATGACTTTTGTTATAAAATAATCCATCAAAAAACCCCATGATTTTTGTTATAAAAAACCCCACGATCAAGAAACTTCTAGAAATTTCAGGGAAAGAACACAAATTTTGTTATTAAAAAATAAACCAAAAAAAGAACCTATGCTCTGATATTTAGCAAAATCCCTTAAAATTTTGCAGTGAAAAATGTTATGTTAGTTCGATGTTGTATTAAACAGAGGAGACAAAGGCTCCTTAAATAGATTTAAAAAGATGATGTTTCTAAATGAAACAATTGTGAATTGAAGACAGAAAATGAAACTTCCTAAGCTAACTAAGACAACTAAGATAACCTTTAAAGAAACATTACAATATTTTAATACCCTCCCTTAATGGTCATTGTTCTAACTACCCTACAGAAGACACTTGTAGGTTTTTTGGTCACAAATGCATGAAAGGCTGCCCACTTCTGGTCACGGATGTATAGAGAAGGCTGCCCTGTTTTTGTCAGAACGCTTTGCAAAATGAGCTTGCTGCCCAATTCTACAAAACTTCTAGAAATGATCAAAGATAACCACAAACCATCCAACCCGATGTTGGGAAACAAAGGTATCACTCCCTGTAGCCAGAAACACGAAGATGAAACGAAAACCATGATTTTGAGGAAAAAATGACAAACCCTTGTGTAGACTGTTGCGCGAGCAACTCTAGGTGCGATCCAGAATAGTTGCAAGAATCACGAGTTTTGTGGAAAAAATCGACAAAACCATTCAATTATTTTTCTAGAAAAAAATGAAAAACCCTAAGACCAACAACACCAATCATGGTTTTTTGGAAAAAATAAGAACCAAAAACAATTTTTGAGGATAAAACTAAAAAAATCAAACACGAAATCTGAGACATGGATTAGAATACAAAACATCAATTTTGAGGAAAAATGGTAAAATCCATCAGAATTTTAAGCAAAACTTATTAAAACCCAAATATAATTTTATATGGACAAAAATTATAAAATCCCCCTAGAATTTATTTTAAGGAAAAAATTATGAAAACCCTCTCAAAATTTTTTATGGAAAAAATTATGAAAACCAGCCCAAAATGTTTTAAGGGAAAAACTTTATGAAAATCCACGTACTAATTTTTTTAGGATAAAAATTAGGAAACCCAAATAAATCCTTCATTGTAGAATAAAATATTTGCAAAACCCTAGGTCTGAAAAACAAATGACACATGCAAATAATGAAGTAAATATGTCGTGCATCCACCCTTCAACCGTGGATTGCAGGTAACAGAAACAAAAAATGACACATGTAGACAAAAGAATGGATGTACGGGAAAAACCAAAGAAAGTTCTTTGCGTGAGCTCTCCGTACTCTAGAAGATCTGTCGAACATCTACAGAAACCCACAAATTGCCACCAAAAACTGGCACCAAAGAAAACAAAAACTTGCAAAAAATGTGGGTTGTATATCTTCAGAACATGTGACAATTTTGGAAAATGCCCAGAACGGCGAGAACCGTCACAGAACGAGCCAAAAATCCATGAAGAGCTCGAGCGGAAAGACACAAAAGTTGCGTTGGTGAGGCAAAACAATATCTTCTAGCAAACATTAACGAAGCTGAACAAAACAAAAAAAACATGGATTTGCAAATGCTATCCAAAAAAAACTTGAATCTATAGAGGGAAACGGGTTTGAAAACTCTTACATCTTAGAAAAAATATCCCATAAATTTCTTTATTAAAAAAATCGTCAAAAAGCAAGATGCCACAAATTTTTTATTAAAAAACTCGCCAAATTTTGAAAAACCCCATCACCTTGCTCTGATACAATGTTATGGTAAATTGAGGTTGTATTAAATAGAGGAGACTAAGGTTCCTTAAATAGATTTACAAAGGTGATGTTTTCTAAATGAAACAATTGTGAACTGAAGACAAAAAAGGAAACTTCCTAAGCTAACTAAGACAACTAAGATGACCATTAAAGAAACATTACAATATTTTAATTAAAAAACCCTTATGATTTCCCTTTAGATTTTGTAGTGTAAATAACCCTTGCGATTTTTAAATCAAACAACTGATGATTTGTTTATTAAAGAAATGGGCAAAAAACTGCTATAAATTTCCTTGAAATATCTAGGTTAAGACCAAGATTTTTTTTATTAAAAAAATTCACCGAAAAAGAACCTATGCTCTGATACCATGAAATGATGATTGATTGTATTAACAAAGGAGATGAATTCTCCTTATATAAGAGATTATAGAGAATTTTTCCATAATAGAAATGATCGAGAATGAAAGACATAAATGGAAGTTACTAAAAACTAACTAAATGACTTATAGAATAGAAAGTTAATAAAATTAAGTAAACGACTTAAATGACCATTATGAGCTAAATATTACAATATTACTTTAATAAACAATCAATCATTCATACCTCCACAGGTGGAGACGAGAGCATTTCATCTTCAAATGCTACACTTACTCTTGGGATATTACTGACTCTATTTGGATTCAGGAAACAATCTCCTTATTTTCTCTAGATATCCAGATCAGTGATGTTTGGCTCTTTTTCTTTGGGAGGCCATCATCACCCTTTGATGCAGATCCTTACATGAGGTCTCTCAAGATTCTAGAGTCGCCACGTTGATGACCATGTCATAGCACATCCAGGAGCCTGACAACACTAAACAATCTTTGTATACCACTACTCTTATAGATGTAGATATACCTTTGAGACGACATCTCTCATAACTTATACCTCAACATGTTCGCCATAGCATTGGGGTCTTGTTTCTTTCTAATGGTGCAATTTATTTTCTTCTGATTGGAACAGACCTACTCTGGTCAGCCCCCCCAACCAGAGGATAAATGTATATTATGATCTTTGCCATTGATATAGGGGCTACTTTGGCCTAGGATGTAGATGTGATCCTAGGGAAGTATCTTACTTAACCCTCCTGACCCTTGGCACTCCCTGATGAGCATTATCCAACCTTATACTAGTCCTTTCACAGTGATTGATGATGATGCTAGTGACTTCAACATTTATAGCCTAGACAGTGATACTTGATGATCTCTAGTTTTCATCAGCATTTGCTCTTTGGAATTGTTTTTCTCATCTTGGCTATATGTACTAGTTTCTTGATCAGTTGTGTTGTTCTCCTGTTGTTTTGTTTTTCTTTGCTTTGGTAAGCTGCTGTACTTGAGTCCCATTGGCCTACTTTTGGTCATTTGTACACATTAATATACCTTCTTTCTTTCTTTCTATAACTTTTTTCCCTCTATAACATCATTTGACTAAATTCTTCTCCCACAATAGTCACCACTGGCGTCTGTGCGCAACATTCTTCTGATTTGAGATAGTTGGCATAAGCCTTATGACATTGCATAAGACAAAGCTTTAACATCACAGTATTCTTCCAATTCACTTGCAAGCAATATAACAAATCATTTAGCTTATGATGCTTTGTACCCATAACTACAAGTTACAGAGCTCTGCCATTTTAGCTACAAGGTCAAGCTTAATGCTTCTTGAGGTCTATGAGGGTAACAAGTCTCATTTATACAAATGGGAAAAATGGCAGAATCCACTCACACATTTTGTATCTTCTTATCACGAGTTTCATTTGGATTTTGTAATATGACCAGCCACAGATCCTGAAATCTTAGTCAGAGGATGAACAGGGAACCGTTTCCCAACATCAATATATAATGTCTTTATCAGCATCTGAAAAGGCTTTTGGATCTCCGAACTGTCTTTGATAGATAGATGTATAATCAACTCCTCCTTAGATGCTTTGCATGGGCCATAAAACTCTTATACCTGCTTACAGTTTGGAAGCATACAAACAAAGATTATGGTCACGAGTCATCTACTGTCAGTTGGACTGATACATCTAAAACCCCTTAGTCTACCCATTTTAACATAACGGTGAAGGAGCACATAATATTCTATGAAACAAGCTCAATTCATTTCTTTGAGAAGATTAAAGAAAAGGTAAAGGATATCATAATATCAGTGATAGTATGCATGCAGAAACAAAATACAGTATTAAAAGATAGAATATTTTATTCAGATAAAGTTTGAATAATTGAGAAATATAATTTATTCTAGTCTAGTTAGTTGCATTGGGGTTCACCACTTAGTGTGTTGGTTTAGTGGTTGTGCATTATTGTGCCATGGTTTTCTCCGCCAAGGGTTTCCACAAAAAATATCATGTATTGTTGTGTTCTCCTATGCATGATAATTGATGTGGATCTAATCAATGTTATTATCAATAAAGTTTTGAACTAACATGCTTATGGTATTAAGTTTGAAAATTAAAGTTGTTATACTGATTCACCCTCCCTCTTAAGTATAAACATGTGCTCATCAGTAGCTAGGGACCATCTCTTAGATCCGAAACTCATGCTTTGATGAGGATTTTTGTCCTCGATCAATCTTGGGAAGAACTCTCTGTTGAATCTGACAACATCATGTTATGTGTGTACTTTGAATCATCCTTGAATGAGAGCCCAAAATGCCCTTTTATAGAGTTGGAGGGGAAAAAGAGCAAATTTAAATTCAAAATAATTAATTTTGGACAATTTAAAATCAACTTATGTCCAAGTACCCCTTCCCTAGGTGTCCACTTGAGGGGACATAATGCCGTTTTATTAAAATATAACACTAAAGTAAATATTAAAATATTAACAATAAACTTTAGTGCATGTTATAAATATAACGATCAAATTGTAAAAAGCATTGCAAAGGCACCATAAACCAAAATTGATCATGCCACGAAGAATTGGAACCGAGGGATGATGTTGGGTGCTAAAATGGAACTTAATGAAAATAGGTTTGCTATTTGAGAATTGTGGAGAACAACCCAAGAGGTAAAAAATGCTTCCAAAAGCATCACTACAATGCTAGATACAAACTGAGCTCAAAATCGCCATCAGATACAAGGGAAAAATGAAACCAAGCTCTCCAAGAACATTGGAGCCTCCTTTCCACCTTTTGTAATGTCCCTTCTGGGGATATTACTATATTCTGCCCTAAAACCACAAATTTAATTAGAATAACAAATAAAGAACAATTAAGGATACATATTTACTAATGGAAACGCCTCCTATAAGAGAAAACTTGGTCTAGGTCCTACTCATAATATTAGTCATTGGAAATTGACATTGATAATAAGCTAAGTTACCGATTCGGGTGCGGATGCGGATACATGTACGAGAATCGGGTGGGCGGATGCGTGAATTTTTTTTTTGGGGGTTTTGGATGCGTTTATATATATACACAAAAAATGCAAGAAATATGTAGAATTAAATCATTCGATACTTCATATTTCTAGTAGTCTTTATTAAATTATTATATGCTTTTAATGGTTATCTTAATCTGTTTATAAATATCCTGTAAATATTAGAATGTTTCTAATATTTACTTCTTTGTAGATAGAATAGAAAGTTTCTATTCTTTACGATCGTTTCTTAAGGAAACATCGTTTAATTCTTTTGTATATATAGATCATTCGATCTCTGTTAATAGAATCAAGAATTTTACCAATTACTTCCCGTAATATGGTATCAGAGCTAATTTTTTCGAAAAAATAAAATTCGTTATTGAAATTTCTTGTACTATTTTTTTCGAAATATTTTTAAGCTTGGTCGAATTCTTCTCTCCGATTTTTCGAAATACATTTTTTGAAATTTTGTTGTAGACTGCTTTTACAATCCCGTCTAGGGTTTTCTGCAACTTTGTGGGCCATGCGCGTGAGTTTTTTGAAACACAACCGCGTCTTTTTTCTGGGTCTTTCTCTACAACCCGCACCATCTTAAGTCGCGGTCTCTAGGTGTTGGACCTCTGAATCTGCTCCTGCCTTTTTCGACCTCCAAAATGGTGGTTTCTGCTTTGAAACGGTGGTTTCTTCAACAATCTCTGCAAAAATCACCATTTTCTTAAAGCTTCCAGCCGCAACCTATTTTTTGGTCAAAAACCGTAATTTTTTGGGTTCGGAAATTTTTTTTGATCTTAGATTCTTGGTGGGTTTTTTGAGAGCTCAAATGTGTTGTCATCCATTTTTCTGGGTACCTCGATTTTTGTGCCTCAATTTTCGAGCCACCGGATCCAGAATTTGACAACATATTCCTAGGTTTTTTGAGCTCTCTTGGGTTCTACATTTTTTTCGGGTCTTTTGACATTTTGCTTTGAAGTGTGTGCCTTCTCAGTTCTTCACGTTTTCAATGAAATTAGTGCCATGGCACCACTCACTAGTTTTCTTCTCGAGGGAAATTAGAAATTTAATGGTCGGAAGCGCTTAGCTACCCTATCTAAGCAATCTCGTTCGAAGCCCTAAGCGAACAACGCAAAGCACATTCGGTAGACATAATCTGCCTTCATGGCTAAATGACCAGCAGATCATGTCAAGTCGTCTGCCTGGTGTATATGCTAAATGTTGACCTCTTTATCTAGTCATACACTTCAACATGGTCCTTATTCATCAGTCACATACAAGAACGAATGTGAGGATGATACAAGAATGAATATGAGGTTATTCATCTAGCATGCCTGGATGAGCCAACCTGTTGCCTCCTATCTAGATGGGGTTTTGAGCAACTCTCAGAATTCGAGAGTCCAACAACCGAGATCAATCTGAGAATGGAGGGTTTAATCTAGAATGCAAATGCAATATTTGATCTAGAAATGAATATGCGAGATTAATCTAGAGATGGAAGATGAGATTAAGCTAAGAATACTTGAAAGAAACTAAGCTATAGTGAAATGCATTATTAACCTATTGAATGATGTTAATCTATTGCAATATCAATGAGAATAATGAAAGCTTAAATGCACACAAATTTGGACTGACAATCCAGCAGCGATTCGATACTCCAAAAATATGCATTCTTCTTCCCCTTGAATGAGAGACGAGGGTTTTTTTTTATAGAATCCCAGAATCAATCGACGGTCGAGATTGAACGGGATGAACGGTGGAGATTGAATGAGAGTCCAGTTCAGAACGGTAAGTTTCCTTGAGAGAGATAGTCAACTGTTGGCTTTTGGAGTGAATGAAACAGTTAACTGGTTTGTTGCACTTTTGAATTACAGTTAACTCAAAGTTTCCATTTCTGAACTGAAGTGAGGATTTTGGAGGGATTATTTCATTAAATAAATGAAATATGACCTCATAAATGCACTTTCTCAACTATTTGAATAATTAAATTCAATTGTTGAAATGAGGATATTTATTTAATAATCAAATTTTATTTTATTCCTTTTTTATGTATTTTAGCTAAAAGGGTGAATTTAATTTAATTAAAGTGCTAGGACTTTGTAATTAAATTAATTCAATCATAGGTTTTATTTAGCCAATTGTAATTGATATTTAGGAATTAAATATAGCATGTGATTAATGCAGATTTAGGGTTTTTTGCATCTGACACTTAGGTCAAGTAGAGTCAGTCGAAAATGGGGATTGCCTAGTACCATAGGACTTTGATGACTCAGAAAGTCGGTAAATGCAACAAAATTGGTTAGGGCCCCTCTTTGAATTGATGTGCGAGTAGCGCATTGATTCAAAGAATAGTTTGATGTTTGAAGCATAGAAGAATAGTTGAGATTGATTTCGAGAATTGATGATGTAAAGATCGATTGATGAAGGTTTCAGAGTCATCTCCAGAATGGAGCTTAACTCTTCGAAGTCTAGGTTAGATTGCTGAGCGCCGGTTAAGTCGAGTTTCAGAATCATCTCCAGAACGAAGCTTGACTCCCAGGAATCTGGGTTAGATTGCCCTGATACGTGGCAGTGAGATTTCGAGAACCATCTCTAGAACAAAGCTTGACTCTCAGGAATCCGGGTTAGATTGCCTCGATACCTGGCAGTGAGATTTCGAGAACTATCTCTAGAACGAAGCTTGACTCTCGAGAATCCGGGTTAGATTGCCCCGATACCTGGCAGTGAGATTTTGAGAATCATCTCCAGAACGAAGCTTGACTCTCAGGAATCTGGGTTAGATTGCCTCAATACCTGGCAGTGAGATTTCGAGAACCATCTCCAGAATGAAGCTTGACTCTCAGGAATCAGGGTTAGATTGCCCCAATACCTGGCAGTGAGATTTCGAGAACCATCTCCAGAACGAAGCTTGACTCTCAGGAATCCGGGTTAGATTGCCCCGATACTTGGCAGTGAGATTTCGAGAACCATCTCTAGAACGAAGCTTGACTCTCAGGAATGACAAGATGACAAGATGTAAGAACAAAGATGCCCCTAGTGATTCAAAATTGTGGAATACCCAGTTTTGACTGTGAAGTATGAAAACTGAGCATGCACCAAGTGATGAGATACTCCTAGCAACGAGGACTTTTCGAAATTAGATCAGATTGATTAAAATAGATTCGAAGTGATTCAATGATGTAATCATCCTGCCCCCTCGGGAGCGAAATAGAAAGATCACACGTCATAATGGTGATTGAAAGTAATAAATCGCAGATAGATGTTAAATCGAAGGTCGAGAAGAACTCAAAACAGATTACGGAAGATTTCGAAAGATTCAGAAGCGATTTCGAGGTCCGGTTGACCAAGTTTGACCAGGGTTGACTTTTAATGAAAATCTCAAAAATTTTGAGAAAATGTTGATTGGATATGATTTTGACAAGAAAGCGACGTCAGAAAGTCGATTGCACAACCGTCTGGTCGCGTCGGTCCCACAAATTTAAAATGCGATTTTGAGCTATATAGAAGTGTCAGATTTCGATGTCGATTTCAATCCCGAAAATGGATTCAGCGTGGTCGATTTAGCCAAGGGTGAAAATTTCAAGCAAAACGGAGCACTTTTGAAAATTAGGTCAAAACCTATATATAGGCCAAAAGGGTCTTTTTCAATTCATTTGCACCATTGACTGATGAATAAGGACCATGTTGAAGTGTATGACTAGATGAAGAGGTCAACATTTAGCATATACATGAAGATTCAAAAGCGATTTCGAGGTCTGTTTGACCAAGTTTGACCAGAGTTGACCAGAGTTGACTTTTACTGAAAATTTCAAAGATTTTGAGAAAATGTTGATTGGATATGACTCTGACAAGAAAGCGACGTCAGAAAGTCGACTGCACAAGTGTCTGATCGCATCGGTCCCAAAAATTTAAAATGCGATTTTGAGCTATATAGAAGTGTCAGATTTTGATGTCGATCCTGAAAATGGATTCAGAGCAGTCGATTTGGCTGTCCATGCAATTCTTTGCTCGATTCTTGATATTTCCTCGCGCGACGTAAAGCATTTCATCGCGCGGGACGTGCATTTGTTCGCGCGAACTTTGCCTTTAGAGGCTGTTAATTTGTAGTTTTATATCTCTGTTTTCTGAGTACTGGTATTTTTTGTTTGCTGTGGTTTTTTGGTTTTATTTCTAAATACAACTTAACAATGGTCTGCAGGACGAGATGTCGAAGACTCCTTAAAAACACAACTATGCAAACTTACTGACCACTTGATTGCAGGACGCCTGTCAAAGAACGTTTGTCAAAGAATTCCAAACCCACATAAACGTTGTGTCTGTTTTCAATGCTTTATTTACATAGTCTAATTAGGGCCTTATTAAATTCTCTTAAGTGTCTTAATAGCAGAATATGGTATTAGGCTCTTCATTACGTGGAAGTGATGCCCATGAATGAATCCGAGACCTAGACGCTGCTAAAAGATTGATACCTGGGGGAGCGAGGAAAGGTAACAAATCGATTGGCATATCCATTAGTGAGGGGAGTATGCTTTTCTCTCTTTGAGAGAATCAGAAACGTAGAAGCTCTTGGGTTTGTTGAAAGAGGAGTTAGCTCAGTGATAAACATGTCTGGTGTGTTTGGGTGAGGTGTAGAGGCAGAGGAGTATGCTCTTTTCCCTTGAAACTAAACCAAGTCTGAGTCACCTTTAGCAGGCCTGCCGGAAGTTGAACCTCCGGGAACGACCCAAGTGGGTACACACCTTTCGCCGGTGATTCCACCCCACTATAATAAAGTTGCTTTGTAGAGCGAAAGACTCCAAAGCCATGTTAATTTCTTCCTCTTGATCCCTGATGTCGAACATCTTGAGGAAGCCTTGTCTGTTGTATTGAGCGGCACCGCTCCTTGCCCTGCTTCTCAGGGGTGTACACTTGCAGGTGTCGGTGTGACTATAGGTCTCAACCTCGTTTGCGAGGCCATCGGAGGTTAATGTGAATGGAAGCCTATTAAAATTTTTTGTAACTAGTTGAACCGGGCTATTAAAGACTTTTGTAACTAGTTGCCTACCCGGTTCAACTAGTTACAAAAGTTTTTAATAGGCTTCCGTTCACATTAACCTCCGGTGGCCTCGCAAGCGAGGTTGAGACCTATAGTCACACTGACACCTGCAAGTGTACACCCCTGAGAAGCAGGGCAAGGAGCGATGCCGCTTAGTACAACAGACAGGGCTTCCTCAAGATGTTCGACATCAGGGATCAAGAGGAAGAAATTAACATGGCTTTGGAGTCTTTCG